>KK122328.1:112275-160384 GCA_000611955.2 Stegodyphus mimosarum
TTGGAGGCGACAGATTAAATCTTCATTTTTTATTTTCGCTTGTTGTGGCCACAATCAACTTGGCACATGAAATGTGCCTATTCCAAAATAGCTCACATTTTAGATTAATTTTCAGTAAGAAAGAAGAAAGTAGCAGACAGCAGTCCCACTAGACCGAAGCGTAAAGAGCAAGTGCGTTACGTTCAGGGTGAAATCTCAATTCAGACTGAGTTAGTTTTGGTTTACAATGCATTTTGATTGGATAGTTAATACTTCTGTCAAATTATTATTGTTTACTTTATAAGGTATATCTCCCACATTCTTAGCGTGCCTTCGTGGTGTAGTGGTCAGCACACAAATTATTATTGTTTACTTTATAAGGTATATCTCCCACATTCTTAGCGTGCCTTCGTGGTGTAGTGGTCAGCACATTGAGCCGGTATTTCAGAGGTCCGTGGTTCGATTCCCGGCGAAGGCGTTGCTCATTTTTCATGTCTCCTGCTATCGAAATAACCTAATGTCTCTACAACTTGACTTTTAGTTCCATTTACATCATCAGAATTATGTAAGTGCCATATGACATGGATCAATCTAGAAATGACGCAGTGCGTAGAGAGGTTATTATTTTTAAAATTGAGAAGGGAAATTCACGCTGTTAATTTAATCTTAGACATATTCTTTATTTTTCTTACATATATGCATCAGATAGCAACAAAACATCTATCTGTTTGGTTTTCAGAAAAAAAAAAAATCATAAAAAGCCAGATGGAGGGGAGAATTTGACATACAGATTCTAGAGAAAAAAAAATCAATATGCAGTTCGAAGTGACGATTCAATTTGATGTTTTTGATTTGATGTTGAAGCAATACTTTTTGGATTTTCACATACATATTCGCTTAAAAATCAAACCAAAAAGCGCAGAATTTCATTAAACAAATTTATTCCAAATTTCTAACTTAATTTACCAATTTTGAGTAATTTCTCCAAATTCGATCAATATTTTCCCCCAATAATTGTTTGTCTAATAGACTAAAATCTCAGGATTGAAAAATCGAAGATTTATACCATCTTAAAGTTTTAGGTTTAGATCATAGCAACTACAAAACCAACTAAACATTTTAAAGGAAGCTAAAATATTTAATTGCAAAACAAAATTTCTCTGAATGTTCTTAACATCATTTTACGACTAGAAACCCATTTCTAACTTCATGAAAAGCTCTTTTAGTCTCTGAAGGGAGCACATCAATTTTCCAACTCGTATATTTAGGAGAAATAATAAACATTAGAAGAATTTTCTATATTTCGCACAAATAGCAGCCATTATTATTTGCTTACTATTACTTAAAGCTTCAGCAACTACTGCATCCAATAAAACATTGCAGGCTAACCATTTTCCCAAAAAACTACGTATTTTGACGTTGTAGGAAAAAAATAATATTTTGACGTTGTAGGAAAAAAATAAAGTTTTGGAGAGTAAAGCCGTGAGTATTATTTGAGTAACCCATCCTTAAGTTATCTATGTACTCTGCGAAACAAATACAGCGTTTCCGATCGTCTTAGAATGCCGACTTGTTTGATTATTTAATGCAGGCTCATGGATAAAATGGACCATGTTACTCAGAGGCACATTTGGATCGTAAACTTTTCTAAAAGTAAATATTAATAGATAAATTTTAAATGAAAATATTTCGACTTTTAGAAAAACTTCAGTATTTAAGAAGGTTTTCCGAATTCCAGTTGAATTCTTCAGATATGATTATATAATGCAGCTATCTATCGCTATGTGTATAATTTATCTATATACATATAAGTATCAAAAATCAATAAAAGTGATATATGATGTATAATATTTCTTAGAATTAAATCCTAGGGAAACAAAGTTTGTATAAGGCAGAAATATTACTCAGTTATTAAAAAAAGTAGCGATCTTAACCAACGTGTTCTCAAACTTTTTAGCTGAATTTTTTGTTTCTATGTTGTAAAGCTCAGCAAAGTGGTAAAGATATATTGGGAAATATTTCTGCATAAAATGTAAGAGAATTAAGTATGTACAACAGCATCAAGCAAAAATTTGTTTATCATTTTCTTTATCATATATAAAGGTCGTAGAACCCTCTGGTCTATCTGGTAGTGTAACCATTGAGACGCGTATAGAAACTACACAGAAGAAGGGTGAAAAGATCACTTATTAATTCTTTTAAACTTCACAATTCGTCGACTTAACGTTAACAAACTACGCCTCACTCGGGCGGTAACTCAAATAGAAAGAGCTAAACTAAAAATTTGAAGATATTCACAAGTAGTAGAATTACGCTACATGGCTTAGACTATCCTGTTTCCTAAAAGAGCGCTGAAAATCTAGTGGCAGCAAAGTAATAGCTGTTATGCCACGTTAACCAGCAATAAATGCTAAGCAGAAGCTGACGCTACAAAAGCACAGAGTTCGCCCACACTCCCTAACTCTCTCTTCTAGAACTTGGTATTTAAACCTTTTCTCCTCAAGGTAGAATTTGCATTATTTCACGCGAGCTACCAAAGTCAAATATTATGGCATTGACAATTAGGGAAATGAAGGCTTATAGGAAGCCTGCAAAGCTACTAGCTATAGCAAAAACTTAAATTGAACTGGTTACTTAAAATAAATATAAACCCCTACAAGGTTATGAAGTTCTAGTTAATTTACATATCCTTGAATACTAGAACTTCACTGAAGCGTCTAAAGACTATTCGCTGGTCTTCCCACAACTGTAAAATATGAGTCCAACTCAAAGAAATACTATAGATGACCCCTCTTGGGCTTGCAGGAAAGCCTCCACTTGGGCTTTAACTTAAGATAGAAAATGAAGAACTAAATTAATTCTAACTAGCTAAGCTTTAGCTGAAGCAGTACAAAAATAACTAACTGAGTTGGCCAGAATTAAACCTCACCGGTGAATATTAACAGGCACGCGAGACTACGGACGAAGATAAGCTTAAAGCAACGACGTGGCCAGAAGGCAGAGCAAGCTCTACAGAGAACGTCTGTTTTCTACGGAAGTGACTGAACTTTGCATTAAATACTGGTTCTACTTCATATAAATACTTCTACTTCAGTCTACTACATTTACATAAGAAGCAATACTGAAATCTCATTCTGGCAGGGAATTGTAGATGGGAAACAAGACTTTAAAGGTTTTCAAAAGGTTTGTGAGGTTCAACTCTTTAAATCTAAAGTTCTAGCTCAGAATCCCACGAACACTAGTAAGCGAATAACCGCTTAAGTGTGTGAACAGAATACGTGAGACTTGAGAAGGATTTAAAACCTTTTATTATTCAGTATATTTACATTCAGTTCCGACTTGGAACTTTACATAAAGCCGCCATTCGGGCTTGAACGTAAATACTAATAATTTGAACTAAAACTAGCTTAACTAAAGCTCTTAAAGAATATAGCCGAAGCTATCAGAATCTAACTAGTTGGCCCCTAAGTATTAATTAAATCGGCGAAGCCTAGGAAGAGCCTAAGATATGGCCGAGCGTAATAATAGCTAAGAGAGATGTAGCCAGAAGGCAAACGCGCGCTAGTCAGGAAATCACACTCTCTCTCTCTCCTGAAGCCAGTTAAGTCACGACTTAAATAGTACCCATTCTCATTTACATTATCTGCGTTTCTAAAATTACATTCTGGCAGGAAATTGTAAGCTGAAATTAGAATAAAATAGGAAAGATACAAAACTTAAAATAACTGTTAGTAAACGTATAATAAACCTTAGAGGTTTAAACAACAAACACCGGAAACAAGAGTTTAAACGGTTTCAAAATTAAAAATAACTATTGGAAAATTAAAGTAATCCTTACAAGGTATCCATAAATTTTGATAAAATCAAAATATTTGCTATAAAAAAATATATATATATATACATAAATCGTATCAGTGTGTCATCTGCACAGATCTGGTTATTAACGTTGTTTTCTTTAGGCGGGGGAGGTTTTAATAAAGTCTAATTCCAATTTCCATCGACAGATGATACTGTGCGATTAATTTCGCAAACATATGAGGAAATTTAAATCTTTTAATACAAAATGGGTGGCTACTCTGTCATCAGTTTTATAATTTGATTAGCTAGCAAGTCCGCCAGATGAGCATGCTTTTCAAGCAAACAACGGATTCTCCAGAAATTCAATTTTCAAATCAGTTTCTCCCCTACCAATAAAATTCACGGTTCGACTCTAAAAGATTGCGTTTCTGACTTTACTTCTTTTGGAATTTATAATATATCGTGTCAATGTGGCTTGAGATATATTGGCCAAACAAAAAGAGCGTTAAAGTTTCGTATCAAGGAACATGAATCTTATGTCCGAAAGGGCGAAATTAACAAGTCTTCAATAGCGTATCATAGTTGGAAATTGAATCATAATTTTGACTTTGGATCTGCAAAAATTATCCCAAAAGCTTCTTCCGTTGGTGAATTGGATTTTCTTGAGGCTTTTCATATTCACAAAGATTTAGCATGTTTAGTGAATGATTTTAAGTCCAATCCAGTCCTTCCTAACGCTTTTAAAATGCTATTAACATAATTCTTGTTATTCTTTTATAATTTTTGTTATTATTTGTCATTATTTCTGGTTATTATTTTTGCCGATAGATGGCATTGCCTCCTCGCACATGGTATTACCCAAGGGTATAAAAAGCCGTTACTGAGGTTGGTTTCCCTTTCTAAAAATTTCTTTCTCCTGATGAGGAGGGACCTGTAGCTGCGCTCGAAATTGATTGAGTGTTTTAATAAATGTACGACAAATACAAGGTTGTTTCAGCGATTTTGATTGTCACATTGGCGTGTTTCTATTCTGTTCAAAACAATTCATAAGTAAACTTTTTGTTGCCAAATTAGCGATTTCAGTTTTTTTAATTAATATCTCGCAATAACCCGCAACAATCAAAAATTAATATCTCGAGCAAACCGCGACAACTAATTCGAAAATAAATGTTCTGTTGCCAAATCAGCGTTTTCAGAGATTTTAATGTCTTGCAACAACCCGCAGTAATCAATAATTAATATCTAGCGCAACCCGCACCAATTAATTCGTAAATAAATGTTTTGTTGCCACTAGAGCTTTTTCAGAGTTTTTAATTAATATCTCGGCTGATTAAAATCGTATGAAGATAAAAAGGATCTAAATGGCTTCTCACGAATTTTTTTAATTCGAAGGTCTCTCTCTCCAAATTCATCTCCTCGCCATTCCGGAGGAGATTATGTTACAAATAAACAAACAGCCAGACGCACACACAGTTTAATAGGATAGATTACAAATGCAGACAAATATATTTTGGGAACATTGCCATAATAATACATGCCGTAATACACTGACTACCAATAAGTATTTGGAAACCTATGCAAATGACGATATCTGTGGTCCTAAGGTACGTCACGGACTCCGCCGGTATATATCGTGTGGGAAACAGCATCGGCTTTAGTCGCATGCAAGATGCCTCGCAGTTCGGAACTCTCTGATTTCGAGAAAGGTATAATTATCGGGTATCACAAATGTGGCCGATCCTTAAGGGACATATCTAGCGATCTGAAGTACCCAAAATCGACAGTGGCCTATGTGATTAAGAAGTGGAAGGTGAGCGGTGATTGTCGGAATGTGCCCCGAGTCGGCAGACCCACGAAACTGGGAGATGGACACCGACGAGTGCTGTCCAGAGAAATTCGGAAGAACCGCACCCAACCGATGGCCCTCATCCGCGAGGAGTTTCAACAGGCATCCGGGAGTACTGTTTCAATGAATACCATCCGTAAGGAAGATCTGCTTGGTTTTCAGGGTCGTGCTGCTGCTCATAAGCCTTTGATCACAAAGTCCAATCGCGCTGCTCAGTTAATGTGGTGCAAAGCACATCGAAATTGAACCGTAGATCAGTGAAAACGGGTTCATTGGAGTGACGAATCAATCAATCCCTTTACCATTCGGATGGTAGGGTCTGGGTCTGGCGTCTACCTGGAGAACGTCTTCTGCCAGAATGCATTGTGCCAACAGTCAAGGTCGGAGGCGGAATTATGGTCTGGGGGTGTTTCTCCTGGTATGGGCTGTTACCCTTGATCCCCATTCATGGTAAGCTCAACGCCGATGCCTACTGCACTATTTTGGATGACAATGTGCTTCCTACGTTGTGCCAGTTTTATGGGTTGGAGCCCCGTTACTTTCAAGACGACAATGTCAGTTGTCATGTTTCGACGTTAACCAAGGCTTGGTATGGTGCCAATGGAGTTCATCGAATGGACTGGCCTTCCCAGATTACAGACCTGAACCCTATCGAGAATCTCTCGGACGAGTTGCATCGCCGAATTCAGGGGTGCACTACCCGTGCAAAATCGGAGAAGGAACTTCTATGTCTTCTCCAAGCCGAGTGGAAGAAAATATCACTAACTGTCATACAAAGACTTGTGGAAAGTATGCCCCGGAGGGTCCACGTTGTAATTACCTCTCGTGGAGGCTCTACCAACTATTGATTTTGAATAACGTTAGTTTTTCTTTTCTATCATAGGTGTCCAAATACTTATTGGTAGTCAGTGTATACGCACATAAAGTAAATAAATGACGTAAAAAAGTGTCGTAAAATATTCACATTCCTCGTTTTATTCTCATAGTGAAATACTGAAACGATATCGGTCGATGGATATTTGAATTAAAATATATTTTAGGCACAAGCACATACACACGTACACAAAATAAGAAAAAAAACCTGTATAATAAGTTCGTAGATGCAAACCGCTTTGCTGATTTTACCCCGTTTAATTTTGCACTCGATATTTAAAATCTGTCCAGAATTATTAGACAGCCTGCATTATTTCTATAATATAATCCCCTTTTTTATTTCCTTGTACGAAGTAAAGGAAGTATTGTAAACGCCAAAATTTCGGTAAATCGGATATCATATTTCAACGAAAATATCCGTTTTGACTATCGAATGCAATTCAACGAATGTTTTTATCTCATGCTATCTTATATCTGTGCGTAAGGACAGAATAAAGGAATTTTTTTCCCAAAATGGGTTGCAATAAGAATTTAGAAAAGATTTGTTTCGTGATGTCTGTATGTACGTACGTATGTATATATGTATCTCGCAGATCGAAAACCAGTAGCCTCAGAACGTTGAAATTTTGTATATGGGACTGCTATAACATGTAGTTGTGCATTCTCCTTTTTGATTGCAATTAGTCTTATCAAAAAGTATATATATATATATATATATATGTATCTTTATTATATGCGGCTTAAGTGTCTGTTTATCGCCGATAGTTTATTGGTTGCTTGCGTAACTGTACTAGCCAATGAGGTGAAGTTGCTACGGCATTCAAATAGTAAAACAAATTTTATCACAATAGTTATCATTGTTTCAGTTAAATTATCATGGTATTTAAATATTTTTAATTCATACAATTGTTGCTTATTATGCATTTAACTATATTTACATATGAATTACCTAGAAACTTACAAACGTTGACAAATTAAAGAAGACAAAACCGACTAATGAGTTGTGCGTAGTACATCTCATCAGGTAGGTTTACCCAAACTCCTATGCTAAATATCCTTTAGCATAAAGAGTTTAAAATTTTGCCCGATTTTATTTCGACATTGTATTTTGAACTGAATTTTCAGCTGAACGCAAATTGAGCGTGTCAGGGGAAACGTGAACATTTCTTTGCATTAGCAATCATCTGTTTTTGAAATGGTTTACAACTGAATGCAAATTGAGCGTGTCAGGGGGAAGGTGAGCATTTGTTTGCATTAGCAATCATGTGTTTTACATAAAAACTACGTCTTAAAGTAATTTCTTTTAAGAATGCCTCCTAGAAAATACAGCACTGAAGACGAGAGAAAAGGAGCTATAACTGCACAAAAACGGCTTTCTCGACAAAAAGAAACTACTGAGGAGAGAAAGAAATGTGCCGCCAGTGGTTTCCTTCATTGCACTCTACTTTAAGCAATTAAGCAAGTAGAAGGGGGAAAACTCGTGGGGCAATAAGCAAAGGGGCGTCCTCGCCGCCTGCCCTGGGTGATTCAGTTTGAGTTAGCAGACACTTTGCACAAATCATTTTAATTACAATTCATAATATCTAGAACAGCGGTCATTTCGTACGACCGCCAAGTTTTCTAGTTTTTATATATTCTAAAAATATGCACACTTTTCGTGATATACTCTGTTACTCGGCTCGGTGTTATCCACTCTGTTACTCGGCTCGGTGAGCTCAGGATTTTTTTCTTATATGCTGGTAAATGGTGCTTTTTTCGCTTTAAAAATGATTTAATTATGTTGTTCTTATCTTCCGGTTAAGGTTCTTATGCTTTTAATTAATCTGTATGCAATAGTTGTAGAATTATCAATAATTTAAAAGTGGTTTAATTGCAGCTAAGTCTGATTTTTTTACATGTAATTTAAGGATATTTTAAATAAATTTTCACGTATATTTATAATTTTTTACATATTACATACAGCCGTATTTGTTTACATTTGAAACTTAGCTGAATAGTGAATTAAGTCAATTTCTGCACCTTCAGTGTCTTTTTGCCGAGTGGGCAAAAGGACACTGAAGCAAAAGTAAACTTTCAGTTTTGTGTACCGAAAAATCTCCGTTTCTACCCGCTGGCCGAATTGCTTATTTTTGTGTAGAAACTGTAATTTTAATTGTATTTTTTTTATTCTTTTAACTGTATTTGGTCTTTTATATTTTTTAATTTTTAATAGAGATATTTTGAGGTTTTTTGTATTTTTGCCTTGCCGCGAAGTGAGAACTGAATTAATTAAATGAGAAATATATCTAATGAAATTCCAGGAAATAAGTTTAAATGAAATGCAGCGAAAACTACGTATAATTTAATATTCTGTACAAGTCATGTGGTGTATGCATCAGATTTTTTTCTATTTTAAGCAGCAAAAGCCTAATAAAAGAGGTACCGCTAAAGAGTTACTTTTCTTAGTTATTAACATAGATGGAGTAATAGTAATAGACGAAGCACGTTACTCTTTCCAAGCATATATGTTTTTTAAAAAAACGATCTTGGTATCAGCCATGCCAGTAGCAAGAAGAACTTTGTTTGAAGTACTTAAACTGCAGTTTATATTGCATTTAGAAACCATTATTTTGAATGACTCATTGCTCATGAAACAACGATATATGGTTTTATTTTTTAATTTTGATAACTTCCTCCATGTTGAAGTCTTGCCTCGGTTACAATTATAATCACCATTTTTTTTTAAATCGGAATAACCTTTCATAAATAATCACCATGAGCAAGGGTTTCATTAGCGATAGTTTGAAAATTTATGATAATTATGAATAATGTTTCAAAATTCCCCCATTCTGATTATATGCCCTCAATTTTAACATTCAGTAGAACTGCTCTGTTTTGGCGTATTTTCGAATACACTCCATAGAGTTAAGAAGCCGTAGATTTGTTTCTTACCTCCATGGTTTAAACGCTACAACAACCAGTCCTACACGCGCATACGATGCATTTTATTTTTGTACATATGTACGCACATGTGGATTTGCGAGCTTTATATTTAACTAAATTCAGAATTATCATCCATCACCTTTTTTTAGTTCGGGCGTTACTGTAGGGACATTAGGTATTTTTTTAAATATAAGATGTGAAAAATGAGCAATGTCCTGGCCGAAGAACCACGGACCTCTCGAATACGCGCCGAGTGTACTGACCACAAGGAACACGAAGGCATACCAAGAAGGCGGAAGGAATGTCTTATAATATAGAAAAGTTTTTTACGAAATAGGGTTAACAAGCTTTATGAGACTTTGTAGAGACATTAGGATTTTTTTGGAAGCAGGAGAGATGAAAAATTAGCAACGCTTTCTCTGGGAATCGAACCACGGACCTCTTGGTTACGCGTCGAGCGTGCTGGCCACTACACCGCGAAGGCATCGGGAGAAATACCTTATAAAAGGGTGACTGGGGTTTGGGGGACTAAATCGCCAAATCCCGGTGGTGGAGAATCATCATCCACCACCTTTTTAGTTCAGGCGCCAGTGTAGAGACATTAGAATTTTTTGGAAGCAGAAGAATGAAAAATGAGCAACGCCTTCGTCGGGAATAGAGCCACGGACCTCTCGGTTACGCGTCGAGCGTGCTGACCACTACACCACGAAGGCATGCGAAGAAAGTGGGAGAAATACCTTATAACTTTATAGAACATAATTTTGATTCCTGAATTAAATACGAAGATACGAAATGGCTAGCATTTTAACCGTGAGGGAACTTTAAATATATGGTGAGCCGAAAATCCTGTCGTATGGATTGGTGATAGGGGAAAAGGAGTGGGAGACCCCCGGATCTACCCCGGGGGTGCTCTCTCTCAAAACTGGAGTGGAACTGGACAAAATCGTACTGTCACTTATATGGTGTCCAAGGCTCTTATCAACGACATAATCTTGTACTCCTTCCCACGATGAATTTCATGATGAGGTCAGACGAGTGAGATCAGTCACAACTACAACAACAGCACTTTAACGTGTCATTTCTTTGTGGCGTGTGACCTACCTACCTACCAGCATAATTTTGATTGCGATACTCTCGAAAATGATCCCCGTGTTTGTGACAAATTTTCTGTAAGATGCGCTTACAAATTGTCTGGATAATAATTTCTGGGATACTTAGCTGGGCAATGTCTCGTTGCAAAAGTACTCGTTTCTGTTTGCATTCCACTGTGCTATCAGTCAGCTTTTCAATATGTCCAAGTAAATTCTCCAATAATGCATAGATACCTACTGTATCTACAAAGACAGGCATAATGAGAGTTGGGGAAATACAACAATAGGGGAGCGGCGCTTGCTGTGTTTGCATCTGTTTCAGTACAATACAATTTAATATCTGTTGCAGGGTTTAATTTCTAAAATTAGAAGTGCCGGATCTCTATAGAAGACCGTCAGCAAAGCGGAACAAAAGTAAATAAATAAATTAAATGACTACTAAAATCATTAATAATTTAAAAACTAAATAGTTAATTATTATCAAATTAATTAATAATTATTTAATTAATAGTAATAAATAATATTTATCAATTATTATTGAATTAATACTTATTTAATTAAATAAAAATTAGTTTATTATTATTTATTAAATTTATTAAATAATTAAAATTAAATAAAAAGGAAAGAGATAAACTAATATTTACTACGCGATATTTAATATGATTTTATTAGAAAAAATAAAATTTTCGAGATCAAATTTCTACTGAAATTGTTGTTCAGTTATATAAAAAAAGTGCCGGAGTCTTCTTACTTAGGGCTTCGGCGCGCTCCAGCTAGAATTATGATTTATCCCGAAAACTAAGAAGGTTGTTTAAGCCGGGCTTCGGCGCAGTTTTAGCTTTGATCTGCTGTGTTTTGTATTTATTATGAAATTTTAAAATGTGTTACAGAATTATGTACAATATAGACTAAATGGATTGCGTAGAAAGACTGAAGAATCCCGTGCGAATTACTTGCGTTCTTTACCCGAGCATAAATTATATATAATATTAAAAATAATAAGAGAGAATTTTTCCTTTAGAAACGCTTGTAAGATGTTTTTTAATGGACCGTCCATTAGTTAGTGAAATTTTAACAATAAGCATGGCAGTCTTTAACACTAAAATACACTTTTGTTTTGTGAGGGAGAGATCTATCAGTTCCGTAATAAAATATTTACCGTATATTCCGGTGTATATATTTCAGCGGCGTATAACGCGCACGTATAATTTCAAACTACATTTTAAAAAATTTTTAGGTATATTCGCTGAATAGTGCGCACACTTTTCTTTATGAAGAAACCTGGAAGATGCTATTATGCTATCTTCTGAAGTCATTCAATCGAAGATTTTTCGCAGGTTGTTCAAACAATGCTATACTGAATTGACAAACGATAAGGGGAACAATATGTATGTGTAGACAGAGCTTGAGGGAGTAAATCTGCCAAAAGGATTGGTTGTATTCAATGCAGATGCTCACAAGAATGTTATTCTAAGATTTCGAGAAAAGAGGACATAATTTGGGATACGAATGTATTCGCGGAATAAGGAGTCAGAAATTTTCTCTCTCTGTAGTCATTTGAAGCCGTGATTGTGAGTGAACATCAAAGGCTTTTGTAAATCGCATTTGCTTTAGCAGAAATGCAGTTTATCTAGTATTCATTTTAGTAATAAATATGGCTTCTGCCAAACGAAGCAAACGTAGTGCTGGTTTCAAATGCAAAGTCTTTCAGCTTGCGAAAGAAAATGAAATCGTACTGCAGCAAGGATGTTTGATAGTGGTGAAAGCTCGATACGTGAATGGAATAAAAATGATATCACAGTAATTAATATGCCAAATAATGAATATGATTTGTGGGTAATGAAATGATCTATCCCAAAAGAAAGTGTTGCCAACTTGGCTCTAGAAAATCAACAAAATCGCCAGTAACAGCATTTAGGTACATGTAGAAACCAAATTTTTTTTGAATGCTCATCTTTTCCTTATTTTTAAACCCATCATTTTTATATCCGGCGTATAATGGGCGACCGTAAATTATGATCTCATTTTTTTGCGTTACAAGCGTGCGTTATACACCGGAATATACGGTAAATAATTCCTTTTCTTCTTTTTTTATCTTTTTCATAAGTTAAGATATATAATTGATGATTTACTACACAGTTCGGTTAAGCGCATTTTATTATGAGTACATATAAACCGTAAAATGGTATTATTTAATGTATATATACTACAACAACATACTGTTAATTCTCACTTTTGTATGCATAGATATGTGTATACAAAGAATAAGCGGTAAAACTCTGGGCCTGGCTGCACGAAAGAGATCATACGTTAAACTAGTACTATATTTCAGAAATCGGTATCCACCACTTAAATTTACGTATTACGCTACGTTATCAGACTGCTAGCACTTATTTAACCAATTACGTGATCTGGCAAATTACCATTTCTTCGAATGTTACCATTCTACATGACTAGCCAAACTTATTATTTCACGCAGCAGAAGAGTTTTTAAAATTTTATATTTTCTTTTTTGGGGGGAGAGTATTTCAAAGTTATTTATGAAATTATCGTTTGATATGACGTATAAATTACTCCGAAGAAGTTTTATTGCTTTATGACAACAAAACTCAACATGAATATGGCTTTATTTTGAAGAAATAAGTGCGTAGGAATATTTCTACATAAACATTTAAAGTGAAAATATCATTCTGTTGGTTACAAGTGCTTTTTGTTACAAGTGCTTTTTATTACAAGCAGGTACTAAGAAACTTTAATAAATTTCTTAAAACACTATATTTTTTCTTATTAATTGTTTTTCTAAAGCAATTTTCCCCGAATAAACTGCTGTTATGTATTCTGTTTCTAGGTTAACACGACACACGTCATCGAAAATTCTCGTATAAGTCTGTAAGAATTCGCTGATTGGTGACAGCTTTCAGAAGGTGGGTCTTTTCTACCCGCTCATGTCGCTGCTCATTCATTGCTGCTCACTGATTCTGCTCATTCACATCAGTCAGTGAACTTAGCCAAGTCCATCCTGATCAAGATCGGGTCATGACACTGCAGGAGTATACGAAGTCCAAAATTCCACCGTAGTTGCTAGAAATCGACATGAAAAAAATAAAGATTAAAATATGATAGATAAACAATCTGAACAGCCGCCATCAGATTTTTCGAACATCTTGCCCTTTCCAGATCAATGGGTCAAACAGTTTGTTATTCTGTCGTTAGTTCAATATTTATGCTGATCGTTTATATCTTAAGATAAGTGGTGTAAGATAGACTTACTGAATGGGCGCTGAATACTGTATTAGATATTTTACTATTAAGATAAAAAAAAAACTGATCGTTCGTTTGCTAACTTACTGTTCGCTAAAAGTCTCACTGCGCGTGCAAAGTAAATAAATTTAATTAGATTTTAGCTGAAATTTTCTGTATACTCCCTATATTACCCTTTCTTAGAGAATGAAACCACGTGAAACGTAAACTGCATTAGGTTTATAACTGAATATTTTTCACATGTTGTTTGCCCATTATCAGTGTAAAAATGGAAAAGCAGTCAAAATCAGTTGCAAATAAATTTTAAAATACCCTTTACTTCAATTAAAATTAAAACGTTTAATACACTCACGTTTGTGAAATATGCAACACCAAGAAGGAATCGTCATAATTGAATGCAATTTAATACACAGTTGAGTGGTAGTGGTACAAATAAATGATTAAATGTTCAAAGCAAACAAACAAGAACAAGAGATCAGAATCAGTATTTTGTGTGGCCACCACGCGCCGCAATAAGTTCTGCTACACGACGTGGCATGGAGTCAAACAAAGTTTGAATGTCTGACTGAGGAAGAGCATTCCATATCGTTTGTACGCGTACCCAAAGTTCGTCTGCAGACGCAACAGGACGAGGATCACGAGCAAGACGCCGACCAATGACATCCCACACATGTTCAATTGGCGACATATCCGGGGAACACGCAGGCCAAGGAAGAAGCTGTACCTGCTGCGCTGCAAAGAAGGATTTAACAATCCGAGCAGTATGAGGGCGGGCATTGTCCTGTTGAAATACAGCGCCTGGCAAGCTTTGAAGGAAGGGAACAGCTTCGGGCTGTAGAACTTCACGGATATACCGGTTGCTGTTCAGATTGCCCACAATTCGTAGCAATTGAGATCGTCTATGATATGCTATGGCGCCCCAGACCATAACTCCGGGTGTTCGTCCACTGTGGCGTTCGATAATGCACTCCGGAAGGTGGCGTTCACCGGCATAGCGTCTGACACGAATGCGGCCATCATGGTACCACAAATTAAAGCGGGATTCGTCAGAAAACACGACATGCTGCCAATCAGCACGCCAGTCTCTATGCTGATTGGCCCATTGTAGCCGCAGGCGGCGATGGTCGTGCGTTAGGGGGATCCTGTATAAAGGAGTCCGTGCGCGCAGTCCACACTGCAGCAGACGTCTACGAATTGATGAAGCACACAATGAAACACCTGTAGCTATTGACCACAGTGCTGCCAATTGTCTAGAGGAAGCTGTACGGTCCGTCCGCGCCATGCGGACCAGGTGTCTATCATCGCGAGCTGACGTCACATTTCGGGGTCCACTCCCGGATTTCCGAGTTGTCCGACACTCGTCCGTCCACTGCTTCCAAACGCGCATCACTGTGCTGCTGTTACGCTGCACACGAGAGGCTACTGCACGATACGACAATCCAGCTTCACGAAGGCCGATGATTCTCCCTCGTTCAAACTCTGTAAGTTGTTCAAATCTCGCTCTCTTTCGTCGACGAGGCATAAGTACAGATTGAGTTAACGTTTACCACTAGCAGATAACCACCGATAACCATACACGCCTCGCTACAGCCGTCTATTTATTCGGATCCATCAGCCGTTCAGAGGGCGCTGCTCAGCATACGCATGCGCTACGGATTTGCAATTCTAATCATTTGCATATCATGCGCTACTTTGCATTTCCTGAAAATTTCAGCTTACTCGCGTAAGTCCTTCATGGTGTTGCAATTTTCACAAACGTGAGTGTAGAATAGAAACATATATTAATATTTTAATCGTAACCAAAAGACTGCCAACCTAACTTCACATGAAATCAAAGAAGCTTATTTCTTATTCATTTACAAATGAACTCCTCTAACTTTGACCAGGGTACTTAGGCTGACTTCCTTTGGAATTTCTCAAACAACCGTTTCATGAGTTTCCTTTTTCGCTAATATCCAGTTTTACAAAATTCAAATATTTGCTTCGCTTTTTTTCCGTTAAACTTTTTGCGTCTGAAACTGGTCTAGAAATGTTTCTTTCTCCCTTTCATCAGCTGTCAAGAACTATTTAGAAAACCCCCTACTTGTCACACTCAAGGATGTCGAATGTCATTCTACTACTCAGGGAAAAAAATCTGTGTGTTCTGGTCTCTTAGACGATCTCTTAAAGACACGCTTTCGAATGATTCAAATGAGCAGTAGTTCCATTGCAATGCTAGCTGAAAGCGGGCTTGAAATGCATTCCCAAATCCCGTCTTTTTAAATGAACTTCTTTAGTATGATCCTGATATAACTCCGCTTTGGAGACAGAGTTACCAATTAAGCAACAAATCACCTTTCATTTTTACTGCATATTGGAGGGTTGAAAAACATGAAGCGGCGATTCTCACTTGATGGCTAATCCAGTTCCCATTTAACGCCGACAAGTGTATGTATTTGCTGACGCCTGAAGCTGAGTGTAGTATCAAAAAGCTCGGGTTCGTATCAAAGAGAAGGCATGGATGTTTGTAAATGACCGGCGGCATAGAGGCACCTTAAATATGCGACGAGCCGAAAGTCCTCTCGAGAGGTTGGTGGTAGGAGAAGAAGGTTGGGAGACCCTCGAACCCGTCCATCAGGAGTGTTTTTCATCAAAATTGGAAACGGAACTAAGCAAAGTCGTACTGTCATCTGTATTGTGCTCAAGATTCTTGCCAACGACAGGCGCAGTCTTGCACTGCTTACCACGATGAATTCCGTGGGTTTGATCTGATGTTACTGTCAGACAAGTGAGATAACTCACAACAACTGCAACACAAATTTATTTGTCTGTCGCAGGAGGAAACGGTGAAGCAATTAAAACAAGACTTCCCGACCCATCGCTACATTAAGAAAATAGCTAATTGGCGTGTGGCAGAAGCGTAGTTGTCTAGCGAAATCAGTCGTTGGCTAACTTTCTATGCATTCCCAGTATGTCTATCAGTGGTTTAGCATGGGTTTCAGCCAAATTCTCCGCTTCCTTATATTTGTCGCAGCCCTAGCTACGAACAAACAAATAATTAATCCTGATTGTCCATCAACGAATGCATTTACACTACAAACTCGAGT
Organism: Stegodyphus mimosarum; assembly: GCA_000611955.2. Classification (NCBI taxonomy): domain Eukaryota; kingdom Metazoa; phylum Arthropoda; class Arachnida; order Araneae; family Eresidae; genus Stegodyphus; species Stegodyphus mimosarum. The sequence continues at coordinate 129,132 of KK122328.1, forward strand.
TACCGTAATTAAGGATAGGTAAATTACGTAACGTATTACGTAAATACGCAACTATTAATGAATACATAAATATGTAAATTACGTGAATACTTAACTATTAACGAATTTGTGGGTTTAAATTATGTATTTACATAACTGACTAGCTAAAAAACTGAACTCAGCTGCCCAACAGCCCTTAGAGAGCCAAGGCCGACAGTGCCCTGATATTTGTTTTCTAGACCGTGGGCCCTGGAGTGCGTGAGCATATGCCCCGGACAAGTGGTCAGCTTGTCGCAGTACCTCTGGTGTTTAGTCCCCAAGCGAACTTGGTACTCATTTTATCGACCCACTCAAGGGATGAAAGACTGAGTCAACCTTGCCCAACCCGAGCATCGAACCCCGAATCTGTGGGACTGCTGTGCGATGAGCTAGCCACTGCGCCGCCGGGCCTAACTGATTAGTACGTTAATAAAAATAAAAACAGTAATTCTCACATGGTTGTATGTTTACCAAGAATCGAACATTTAGACCATCGATTTATAGTCTAAATACAGTTTTTCGAGAAAGTTCAGTAATTACACAGTCACAAATCGCAACACGTACTTAAAGAAAATTACGAATTGTGGCAAGGTTAATTCAGTGTGAACTTGGACAACTGATGTTGCAGGCATTGTTAGATAATACTATTTTTTGTATGAAAGAATTAATTCTCCTTGAATGTGCGTCATGAATAATCTGAGCACAAAATAAAACACGGGAAAGTACCGCAAGGCAACTGATTAGCCCATACGGTGCTGTTGGTCGCTAGAGCAAGAGAGATGACTATGCTCACTTGAAGAAAGGGGATTCCCCGGCACCGTCACAGATTAGATGACAAAAAGTTCCTCGTTTAATTTTATTTAAGCTGTAGGTTTGATTTGTAGATGCGGCAAAAATATAAAAAAAAATGGCTCAAATTTTTAATTCGAATTAATAATAAATAAATCTGAATCTTTTCATATTTTCTTTCCTTCTTTCTCTTTTTAGTCCAAAGGGTCAATTTGCCCAGAAGGACTCTTAATTTCGTTTTGTCACTTTGCATTGATTCACTAAAAGCGTTGTTTCACTTTTCAAATTGTTGCCACCAAATATTATTGCCAGGTATTATGTTTAAAGCAATTAAATAACGAAGAATCTGCATAAATGTATATATGTTTCTCGCACTGTGATAAACAAAGGTACCTAGAGCTATCCAATCTTGAATATTGAACGTTTCCACCCGAATATGGGCATCTAGAAGAATAAATATGAAATTTGGAATTTGTTTTGTTATCGATTTCATATTTTGTAAACCTTTAACGAATTTTTGATTAACAAACTCAAGAATTTCAAAGCGAGCAATGGCAAGGTCGTACAGAAAAAAAATTTTATCTCGAGCGCTCGAGACTGTGTATCGGAAATTCTAAAGATATGCTCATTGAAAAATTATTTTGCGATATTGCTCTTGAACTGAATTTTATACTTTAAGTGCGAAGAACATGATATTTTATAAATAAAGGTAACACACAAAATGTTAAATAAACCCCCCTTTGGAAGTAGTTTAAAATGTGAAACCTTTGTGATATTTTTTTTGACATGGTTTCGCAGTAGAAATCAGAACTTAAATTATGGTTTGCTTTGTTCTTTTTATATATCTTTTCACTTCTTATGTTCACTAAATGCAGATTTTAAATACCTTTCGGAACTTATTTTACAAATACTATGTTCCAGCTTAGTGTAGTCATGGAATCATGGCAACATATCATGACAAAACGTCTACTGAAATAAGAAAACTGGTTATTTTTTTAGAAAAGCAATAAAACAATTAGAAAAAAAAATAAAAATCTGAAAGCTTTCAGATTTTACATTACGCTCAAAGGGGCGTTTTTTAACGCTTTGTGTGTAACCTTTATTTATTAAAAATCATGTTTTTCGCACTTAAACTATAAAATTCAGTTCAATGGCAATATCAAAAAATAATTATAAAATGAGCATACATTTAGAATTTTTGATACAATTATTAGAATTATTTAGAACTTCCGAAAGTTTTTTTTTTTTTTTTTTTTTTTTTTTTTTTTTTTTTTTAAGGTATAGTGCTGCTATTGCTCATGCTCACCTTGAAATCGTTGAGTTTGTAAATCAAGAATTCATTAAAGTTTTACAAAATATCAAATAGATAATAAAACAGATTCCAAATCCCAAATTTTGGCTTCCAGATGCCCATATTCGGGTGGAAAGGTACGTTATTCAAAATTTGATGGCTTTAGGAACCGTTGTATTATCACAGTGCGAGAAACATGCATACATTTATCTAGATTCTTCATTATTTAATTTCTTTAAATATAATACAGGGCTCCAACATTTGGTGGCAACAATTTGAAAAGTGAACCGACGTTTATAGTGAACCAACACAAAATGCCAAAACAAAATTAATAGCTTTTGTGAGCTAATGCCCTTTGGGTTAATAATTTCTACAAAGGGAAATCTTCCGTTTTAGAAATTACCTAATTACCCGTTTTCGATATTATAAAAAAGTTCTAAGAACAAATCTGAATTCTAAAAAAAAAAAAAAAACATTATTCGCTTAGCTTCCCCTGTATGTTCCAGAAGGACATATAGTACTTCGGAAAATCTAAAGAAATCCATAATCAGCTGTTGCAGAATTCAGTGCAATCTTTGAATATATTAGCTTCTCCTTGAACTGTAAAAAATCAGTTTCGATCAGCCGTAAATGGTGATTAGTTCGGCAGAATAAAACATTTTCATATGCAAGAAAAAAAATACTAGTTTGTTATCCGAAAATTGTCAATAAAAGCTTTGCACAATGGGAATGGATTGTCTTTATTGACAAGATTATGGTATTGACGAATTAAAAAATGAAGATATAAATCTAAGAATTTATATAAGGGATTCTCTGAATTAAATTAGAATTTTTTTTTCTAGCGAAACTAGATTTGATACAAAAATTTAAATCAAGAAGACTTAGTGCAATAAAACTCGGTAATGAAGCAATAGTTGCATGAATTGCATGCAGCAACATTCGTCTTTATTTGAACCACAATGGGTCATTTAAAATTGAATTGATCACATTCAAAGAGAACTTGAAAATATCATCCCAAATAAATTTAAATTATATCAAGATCATCAAAATGCTCATGAATGATTGCTCAACAATTTTATAAAAGATATCAAAATGGCTCTCCAGTTTTTCAGCTTGAATCAAGAACTGAAAGTGCGAAAGTATTAGTAAGGAAACAAAATATAATATTTCATCGTAAGCTTAACTGAAGCAAGCAACAAAATAATAATGAAATTTTAGTTTAATGGTTTTAAAATCCTTTGTTCCCTCAGCACGAAACCGAATGAAATGCGGAGGCCATGTATGTACTAAATTTTAAGCCTTTCCTGTGTTTCCTACCCTTTTTACTTCATTATGCGAAGTAACCGGTATATTGTAACCGAGAAAAATTTAGGGTATTATATTTCAACAAAAATACCAATTTTGGCGGTTCTTGAATCCATTCGAACCATGTTTTTGGGTGACATCTGTTTGTACGGACGGAATAAGAGACTCTTTTTTCCAGAATGGATTGTAAAATGATTTTGAAATGGATTCAGAAAAGCTTCTTTTTGTTGACGTTTATACATACGTATGTATCTCTCATAACTCATAAACGAGGAACCCTAGAATGTTGAAATTTTATATATGGGATTGCTATAACGTGTAGTTGTCTACCTCTCTTTTTTTGCAGTTGGCCACACCAAACATATATGATGTAAATATATATATGTAATAATAAAATTCCATAGTCAAAAGGACATATAAAACCCTAAATTAAATTTCGTCTTTTATTTTTGTTTATTCCCCAGTCACAATTCAAATTGCATGTTCTTTTATATTTTTAATGGCCACGATCTCTTATTCGAAAGTACGTGGAATTAAATTCACAGCCCCGTAGTCAAATTGATTTTTCCGCTTTTTCTATACGTACAGTTATTGAATGTTCTGGAAATATTTAAAGCGAACTGGATTGGCTGACGAGGCTGACGTCATTTCTTGGAAGCTCCGCCTTTCCAGAGATTATAAAAGGACTCGCAAAGGAATATCGAGGAGTCTAAATCAGCAGAGAAATAAAAAGTGGGATAAAATTACATAGAAAAGAGATATGGGAAGAGAAAATCTTAATTCTCAGTGCTTTCGATAACTTCTTCTGGACGTTTACCAAAAGCCTCAAGCAAAAACCAGCCTTAAATAAACCAATTTATTCTAATAACATCATTGCCTTGACAAACAATGATAAGGCGGATATGCTCGCAAATCATCTCGAAGTGCAATTTACACCTAATGAATATCCTTGTGATACGCAATTTGTTGAATTCGTAAATCATTTTGTTAATGAATGGCTTAACGCACAAACTGCAAGAACCTGTCCGATCTTCACAACTCCGCATGAAATCATAGATATTATCAAAAAACTTAAACAGAAAAGCCCCCGGGCATGATGCACTTACGAACATCACTATTAAGCATTTTCCAAATAACATCATTTGCAGAATAACTAGTATTTTAAACGCCTGCATTGAAAATTCCTATTTTCCGGACTGTTGGAAAACGGCCAAAGTTATCTTGCTACCAAAACCCGAAAAGGATCATACCAGACTGGATGGATTCAGACCCGTTAGCCTTCTCCCAGGTTTAGGGGAAGTCTTTGAAAGAGTTATTTTACAGCACCTTCACGTATACTATGACGAACTTCCCAAGGAGCATTTTGTTTTTCAAAAGGGTTTATCTACAGTCAAGCAACTTGTACGACTTGCAGAATTTATCGGAAATGCATTACACAACAGAGAAAGCATAGCCCTCCTCATGCTAGACGTGGCGAAAGCTTTCGACCGCGTCTGGCATTAGGGGCTTATCTACAAGCTTATTAATTTAATTTTGACCGGGAAATTATCAAACTAATTCACTCTTTTATTGCAAATAGGAAATTCTTCGTTTCCATTGGAGAAGAAGTATCTGGATTAAGAGAAATCAAAGCCTCTGTACCACAAGGGTCCATTTTAAGTCCCGTTATTTATCTGTTCTACGTAGCAGATTTCCCCTGCTTCAACCTTAGTAGAGATTATTATGTGGATTGTTATGCCGACGGCACGGCGCTGGCAGTTCGTTCAAGACGCGCAGAAAACGCAACACGCAAATTACAAGAATTCATGCCACTAGTAGAAGACTGGTGTCGTCAGTGGCGCATTGCAATCAATGCGCAAAAATCACAACTACTGATTATTAGGAGAAGATTTGCTAAAGAAGGTTTCAAAGGCTCTTTAAAACTTTTTAATGAAGATATCCCGATTGTACAAAAAGCAACCTATTTAGGGGTCGTGCTAAATTCTTCATTCCCGTGGAAAGACCATATTAAGCACATCACTCGTAAAACTATTGGTGTTATTCAAAGCCTTGCTCCATTAATTGGCAGATACTCAAAACTGGACTTTTATAAAAAGAAACATATTTTTACTACAATAATACGTCCTATTATGTCATACGCTTCCCCGGCCTGGATTATGTATAAGAAGAATGATCTCAAGAAACTGCAGCTGATACAAAACAGATACCTCCGCACAATTACAGGTGCGCATTTTTATGTTTCAAATTTGACTCTACACACGGATTTGCAAATTGATACTTTAGAAACGTACTTGCTCAAATTAAACAAGAAATGTTTTGACAAAGCAATGAATTGCGAACAACTACAGTATTTCAAGACCTTCTACTATGAAATTTTAGATGAAGATAAAGAACTTCGCCCTCTTGCAGCATTCCTATCACGTGATGCAAATTTTCCAAATTAAGATAGCACAAGTTATTAAATTTTGCCATGTAATTTAATATTCTCTTTATTTATTTGTACTTTATTGCATTATTGTATTTAATGTATCCTTTTATTCCGTATTTATTCTTGAATATATTTTGTTATTTGACTGTAACCGCACATATTCTGATTTTGTTTTATTTATCTTGTATTCTATAGCATCGCTCAGCTCTTGATTGCGCTTGACTTCCTGATCTCTCCCGTCGTATTGCGCTCTTTTATTATGGTGTCATTGCTGCCCTCCTTTTTCCATACCTTCTGACCCTTTAATATCACGTGTCCTGAACTTACACCGTCTTGTAGCCTTCAGGCAAGTTTCATCGAGCCGGACAAGTGGTGCTTCGCACGACATCCCAGCAATACTTGACTGATTGATTGACTGATCGAGGGCTCCCGACCTGAAGTCGCCGTCTCCTGGACACAATACAAATCACGCTCATCACTCTCAAGTGCCGTTTTTACGGCAATATTTCAACTGAGCTGGTAACGTCGCGCTTCGCGCGATAAACCAGCATAAATTCAATATTGGTATTGGTAATATCGAGGGGTCTTTTCATTAATGTAACGATGGAGTAAACTTCAATACAAAAAGTTATTAGTTGTTCTTTTTATTTACTCCGAGGATATGAATTTTGTAACAGCTGTTTTTCACGAAAAATAATAAATGGATCCATTTTTTTATTATCGTCTGTTACTTTGACCTACGACTACATATCGTACATCACATATATATATGCTCTCACTTTGTTACCTGGCTCGATGAGCTTAGCATTTTTACTCCTAAATGTTGATAAACTGTACATTCTTTGCTTTAAAAGTGATTGAATCATGTTATTTTTATGTTCCGGTAAAGGGTTTTATGCCTTTATTTAATCAGCATGCAATAACTATAGAATTATCAACAATTTAAAAGTTTAAATGACGGACCTAAGCTTACGCAGCCGCCATTTGTTTACATTTGAAACTCTTACTAGAATAGTAATTAAGTCATTTGGTGCACCAACTTAGCTGCCTTTTTTCCCAGTCTGACCAAAAGTTAAGTTTCAGTTTTGTGCACCAAGAATTTTGTCTTTCAATGGCAGCGGGCAGGAAGCTTATTTTTGTGTAGGAACTCTAATTTTAATTTCAAAATTGCATTTAAACTGTTTTTGACTAAGTTTGATGTTTTAGGTGTTTCTGCATTTTACAAAATTTAATGACGATTGAGTTTTAATATATTTTTGCCTTGCCGCGAAGTAAGAGTTGAATTGATTGAATGATAAATATATCTCTAATGAATTGCGAGGAAATAAGTTTAAATGAAGTGCACTAAAAATTGTGTATAATTTAACAGCCCGTATAAGGAAGTCATGTGGTGTCCACGTCAGGAATTTTAATTTTCACTGCTCCAAGAGCTGTGGATTTCTTTATGCACTGAGAAATAATAAATAAATAAAAAAAATTCTAATTTAACCCTTTTAAATAATGCTTTCGACCCAGAATTGAAGCTATTCTAACACCCTTTGGATCATGAGTATACAAATATCAAAACTCAGCGATAGTTTGCAGGGATTAAAAAATACATATATGGTTGCAGAGTCAGACTACATGCTGCTAATTTGTGAAAATTTAAGACAGAAGCTTTCATTTTGCTAATAAATTTTAACAGGAACTGGAAAATACTTGGAGCTCTAGAAGTTTCATTTTATATACGTATTTCTTAAATCATAAACATGTATTTTTAAAAAGATTTTTTAACTATTCAAAATTCTCGTTGAAATTATATGACATCATGTTCATTAGCATATTAAAGAAACGTAATAAGTTTGTTAATTACAGGAGAATAATCTAATTTTAGTTATATAGCTGTACACTTCTTATCGATTAATTGTCACCTGTCAGGTTTTATTTATTAGTCCAAAGGGTCAATTTGCGCTGAAGGGCTATTAATTTCGTTTTGGCATTTTGCGTTGATTCACTATAAATGTCGGTTCACTTTTCAAATTGTTCCCACCAAATATTATCGTTCTGTATTATATTAAAAAAATTAAATAATGAAGTGTCTGCATAAATGGATGTATGCTTCTCGCAATGTTATAAAAGAACGTTACCTAGAGTCATCAAATTTTGAATAACGTACATTTCCACCCGAATATGGGCATCTGGAAGCCCAAATTTGGAAACTGCAATTTGTTTTAGTATCCATTTCATATTTTGTAAAACTTAACGAATTTTTGATTAACAAACACGACGATTCCAAAGCGAGCAATGGCAACACTGTTCGAAAAAAAAACATTTTTGTCTCCAGCGCGCGAGACTGTGTATCAGAAATTCTAAAGATATGCTCATTTTAAAATTATTTTGCGATATTTCTGCTGAACTGGATTTTATGGTTTAAGTGCGAAGAGCATGCTATTTAATAAATAAAGTTAGCCCACAAAACGTTAAAAAAACGTCCCTTTGGTCGTAATGTAAAAAAATGAAAGTCTTTCTTTTTTTTTTTTTTTTTTTTTTTTTTAAACACTTAAAAATTTTAGTACTTAGTTTTGTTTCGTTTATTAAATAAGGTGGAGCTTCAATATACAATTATCATATAGTTTTATAGTCCAAGAACAAAAATTTACACAAACACAAGGTGCGCTAAAATAGAAGTTACACGAATCGCCACAAATATTAATCCAAGACATGTGCTTCTAATTACAAATTTTCTGAAAATAAAACAGATAATCTTATAAAAACACTTTTTAAAAACTATGATAGTAAAGGTTTAATTAAACTAAAATCTGTTATTGTTTAGGGCTCCTATAGAGGTAAATTTCAGCTAACAAAACATTTTTACGATGCAAACAATTATTAAAAACTTCTGTATCTTTATATGTTTTGCACTTAAATACAGATTTCTTCTTAATGCTTTCCGGAAGCAAGGTATAAATTTAATTACCGAATACACTCACGTGAGGCAAAAATGACTAGCAGAAGGAAAGCTTTGAGTTTGTTTTTATTCCCTAAATCTGTTTTTCAAGCTTTAAATTTAATCAAAAGTTGAATAAAAAAATAGTGCAAGTAAATATATTCATTCTGGATTATCTCTCACAAATACTGCAAGTGCAAATATGGAGCTTTTTGTTTTTAACTCATTATGGCATAACGAATATTTTGCTGATTGGAATTTTTGCTCTGAAAAGGCCTGAAAAGTTATTTTAATTTTACTGAACCAGACACAACGGTTTTATAAAATACATTGTTTTAAGTAACTTTGTAATTGAAAGTACATGTCTTCTCTCATATTTAAGGAACGAAAGCCTGTAAACAACTTTTTCAAGCTAAATCTTGGTGGTGGAGAATCATCATCCACCACCTTTTTTTAGTTCGGTCGCCACTGTAGAGGCATTGGGATTGTTTTTATGCTGAGAGACCTGAAAAACGTGCAACGCCTTCATCGGGACTCGAACCTCGGCCCTCTCGAATAAACGGCGAGTGTGCTGACCATTACACCACGAAGGCATGCTAAGAAGGCGGGAGAAATACCTTATAATGTTCAATATAATATCAGTTTTTTTTTTAGTTGCACCTTACGTTTTTGTAAACAAAAGATATTTTTCATGTATTGCCAGTGATTTGTAATAACCTGTTGTTAAGTTTTAATGGATTGTCATTAATTGGAAAAGGTTTGCAAGCAGCAATCACCGAGATACTTCAAATCAAACATTTGAAATATTTCGAAACATTTTTAATTCAAGGGCTATGCCAGATAAATATTTTATCATACTTACCAAAAAAATTTTTATAACTGCTTGCTATTTATTGTCCACTACTTTAAATGTAAATTTTATCTTACCCTTTTATACTTTAATTCTTGATACTTAAGATAAGTTAAGAGTTCTAGAAAGATGGAAGTTCAAATCTTTGTAAATAACAAAGATATTCTACGAATAGAATCGAATTTCTGATACTGACAAATTTTATTATTGATACAATGAATCACAAAGTTTTTTAATCTTAAGGAGACGATATCCCACAAGTTATATTCTAGAAGTACCCACCAGTGATATTGCTTGACTGAAGAGAGGTTAGATTAGTGGATTCGAATAAAGGCTATATAACCTTTCTTAAGAAACTCCAGCGATTCTGTACTAATTGCTTTCGAATACTACACCATTCTGGTTCTTGTTCACGATAATTTTGTTCAATACCAGTGGTTTGTTCTAATATAAAAAAAAATCATACATGATTCCACCATTTTTAGGAAAGCAAAACTGGAATCCATGTTTTAAAATAATCGTGAAAGGATGAATTAAGACACGGGGGTGTATGTGCGTGTGAGTTTTCATGCAGATATACTATATACAGGGTTCGTACGGTCCTTAAGAGTCCTTAAAAGTCCTTAGGTTTTTTGGAATCGGTTTTTGGTCCTTAAAAGTCCTTAATTTCGACCAAATGCGGCAGGCGGTCCTTAATTTTAATCATCTGAAATTTCTGTCTGTTTTCATCACTGCCATTTTGAATGTGATTTAGCATTTTGGACAAATAATTTTAGCGATTCATTGACAAATATAGTTATCTTTTGAGTGGGTGAGTAGGTTCATGGATTATAATTTGTTCCTATTTCTAATGTAAATGGTGGAATACTCACGTTTATGAGCAGAAGGTGAAACATAAGCATTTCGAAATTCTTTCATTTTTCCTAATGAAGAGCTCTTAAATAACTTTTTGCTTTTGGGATTGTGAATTCTTTATTAAACCGTTCCAAATTTTTGGAGTTATCAACATTTTGGTGATTTTAAGATAAGTTTCTATAGAAAACTTTTAATTTGGAAATTTTCCGACGATATTTTTTTTAAAGCATTATAACACTAATCAATTTCATTAAAATAATGCTAATATATTGAAACTGTATTCAAGGAGTAACATGAAAATGAAGCATTTTTATTTTTCGGGCTCATATTATAAAGTGGCATTACTTTCCATTTTGGCGACTTATTATGCAGCATTCAAAATCTGAAAAATAAGCAAGGTAATAAATGCTTAAATTGAACCTTAGCACAATTCTTAGCAAAAGCAAACTAGTTATGTAATTCATTAAAAATGCATTCGTTTTAATTTTTTTTAAATGGTAAGAGTTTCTTTTCTTTTTTTTTCTTTTTGGATTTGTCTCAACATGCATCAGTTTTCTGTATAAAATTAATGTTACATTTTTTCTAAGGTGTTTTTAAATAATAGGTTTATTTAAACCTTTATCTGACTGTGTAGTTACTCTCAGGCATAGCTATAATTTGTTTCACGTCTATCAGGGGTTTGGGACTATTTAATTTTTATCAGATGAAGTAAAACCTCATAGGACCTCGAGGGATTGATAAGTTAGCAGATGAAACAAGCAAAAAATAGTGGAAATATTGGTTTGCTTATTGAAACACATTTCTTATTGTTAGAAAATCGTTTAAAGAGAAGGAAATTGATATAAATTAGACAGAATGCCTGGAAAAGTTTCAAATTAAAAAGATGCGCAATTATTTTGTTAAGTATTGTTGCTACAAAATTTTTAATGTGTAGTTAATATCGTTTAAGAATTAATGCCATAAATTATATGTATTGTAAACTGTGACATGTTAATTGATTGTGATTTTAAGTGTGCTTTTTTAAGAAATATTTTTAAAAAATAAATTTAATAGTGGCCATGTAAATCTATAATGACTAAGGGTATCTAACTAGCTAATTTAATTATTTATAACTAACTGGTCACCCTTAAAAGTTATCTGCATATCAAAGTAATTTATTGAATTTCATTAATCTACCCACGATCACAAGATACAGCACAAAAATTTTAAAAATTAATGTAAAACTAAAGTCTTTGCATTTTGTGAAACTTATAATACAAAACAACTTATCACCTCTTGTGCTTTAGTGGCTAATTGGAACCTTAAACTATATTAACTGAGTTATAACCCTAAGTTATGACACTAACTGCATCAGACATACAGCACAACTAACTTTCAAAACTTGCTAACTGTGCCTACATCAGGCTTTCAGGTTTGTTCTGATTAGCAGGTCTCTTTCTAGGCAAGCAGAAGTGGTGGCAACAGCCAGTCTTCTGTAACGAATCATGCTGATTTTACTTCTCATTTTAACCTATGCCGTTTGACATAAAATCTACCTGTTATTTAGTAAACCTCTAAACTGAGCTAGTATGTGACAAAATGAGATATTAAAAAAAATCACCATAAAGCTAACTGTGGGTAAAACGTAAATAAAATGTCACTAATTCTTCTTTCAAACATGTCCAACTACTGTAAGGGTAAAATATTTAATGCTACCTGATAAATTTTATAAAGTTGATTTTATTCTCAAATTAGTTTTATAATTATGTTTATTAAACTACGTTTAATAATAAGGCTTCTTGTGGATCTATTTTATAAGCTTTAGGATGGTATCACAAAAGTGAAGTTCAAGTATAGCTAGTATCTTTAATTGAATTTATTCAGTTCCCATTTGTTGATGGGTCCTTAATTTTTGTCATTTATGATCCTTAAAAATCCTTAAAAGTACTTAATTTCCATGTGCAGAAATGTGTACGAACCCTGTAATATAAGCTAGTAAATGTAAGCCATTTGAGAATCTAATATTTTTTTAAAGGAATTAGATTTGCCCGTAGAGTACATTTATTTTCTTATCAGCTGCAATACGATACATTATACTGAAACTTATATAGCGCATATTAATCTTTATTCTTTTCTTGTTCAACAAAATATTTTTAGCTAATATTTATGCATAATATAAGAATATATAAATACATGCAAATATGTGCAGATGTATATTTTATATTTTTGAAGATGATATCAAGCAGCTGCAAGTTAGCGGTAGAGAAGTGAAAAGCAAATGCGATGTTGTAAGATATTTTCTTTTTTCTTTCTGCATTCCTTCATTGTGTAACGGTTAACAAACCCGGCGCGTATTTGAGAGGTCCAGGTTTGAGAGTCCAGGCGAAGGCATTGTTCATTTTTTATGTATCCTGCTTCAAAACATCCTAATAACTCTACAGTGGCGTGCGATCTAAAAAAAAAGGTGGTGGATGATTATTCTTCCCTACCAAGATTTGGCGATTGGGTATTCTAATCCCCAGTCGCCCTTTAAAAAAAGGGATATATAAGGTAGTTTCTCTCTCCTTCTAGCATGCCTTCGTGGTGTGACTGTTAGCATATTCGGAACGTATTTTGAGAGGTCTAAAATTCCAGTCCCGGCGAGGATATTGCACATTTTAACATCATCTGCTTTAAAAAAAACCAAATCACTCTCCAGCGACTCCCGAACTAAAAGATGGTGGATGATGATTCTTTACCACCAGGATTTGGCGACTGAGTCCCCTAATCCCCCAGTCGCCCTTTAAAAGGGGACGTATATAAGGTTATTTCAAAGATTCTAGTCTGATGAAGCATTTCAGTATATAAGATATTTTCTCCTTCCTTCCTGCATGCTTTCGTGGTGTAACTGTTAACACAGTCGGCGCTATTCGAGAGGTCCAGGTTCGAGTCCTGGCGAGGACATTGCTCATTCTTTATGTCTTTTACTTCAAAAACCTAATGTCTTTACAATGTGTTAGAGATGAAATCATAGTTTAAAGTAATAAAGCTATAGTTCGCAGTTTCCCCATTGGGTGATAAAAGGTTTCTATTTCGAAAAAAATTTCGTTTCTCGAATCTTAAATCAGAGTCTGCGTCACGAGCGTTAAACAAAAGTAATATGATGGCTATTAATTTTGAAACGATGTAGTTTAATGATAAGGAATTATTATTTTAGGACAAAAAGGGTTATATCTATATTAAATGAAGATTCAAAGGTTAGGTTAGCTTATGTTAAAATGGCATTGCAATGATTAATGTATATTAGTGAAGACTCTTTTAAAAATGGTTAAAGCGTTTTCTGTTTCTCGTGGATTCATATCTTAATTGTCCATTCCTTTGCTTCATTTCAGAGGTATCATCCATTATGATGCAGCACACATCTATGAAAAGACACCTTGTGGAAAATCTCTCTTAAACTAAGAATTTCGAAACTGAGGATTTCGCCTCTTATGGTGGCTCTTTTCCGTATGCTTACGATTCCTGGTAACCTGGAATTCTTTCTTTCTGAAGTAACAGTAAGATTTTCTGTATTTTCTGAACTATTTAAATAATTTTAAATTTATTTTTGAAAATTTTGAAGCCATTATTCTAGATGAGTTACTGGTAACTTTGTTAAATTATCTGGATTATTATATTAGGAATGTATATTATCATAGCATTTTATTAAATATAATCTGACAGTTTAATTATTGAAATGCATGACTGCTAAGTTAGATTTTCTTTATGGTGAAGCTACACTTTTCAGTATTACAATTTTCGGGATCCTGATTTTGGTTTAAAATATCGACTGCTTGTCATGTCAAAATATTAACAGAATTCAAGTTCTGTTAGTTTTCCGTCATCATACATAGAAATATGGTGATTAAAATAACTGTGGTTAAGGGCTCCATTATAGAAACACACTCACTGACCACTATTTACATTATGCATGGGGGAAAGAAACGAAAATCTTAAATGGAATAAAATATTGAAGTAAAATCCGAATGAATAATTGCTATTTCGTTGCCGTTCTGGGCTGCTAATTACTCTGTGGCAAGGCATAATTTAAGTTATATAATTAAGAACTGAAGCGTCTGAACAAAAATGATATCATAATCTTTATTAGCTTAGCTATTTCATTGCGAATTTTACCTCGAATATAAAGCATGTTTTTGTTTGTCCTAAACACTTTTATATGTTCTGAGATAAAGGAACTGAGATTGTCTATCGTTTTAAAATATTATGATAAATCATCATTGCTTCTTTTAATAAATTTATTTCTAGCAGTCTGCATTACCAATATTTATACAGCTGGAAAAGGTTTGAGCTTAAAAAAAATAACATTGCTAATGTCTCCATTAATTCTTTTCTCCAATGGCCAGCACTAACCATTAGCCGCTACTAAGGCCGGAAAACGACCACTTGATTGTGGAGGTACCTAATAGATGAGCCGCACTTGCCTCTTATGAAGGGACAGACAAATTTACATCGGAGCCTTCTCGGAGATTCGAACCCCGCCGCACATAAGCATTCTGTACCGTGTCACGCGCATAGGGAAAAATCCGTACTTGTGATTGGGCATACTTTCCGATGACATCGTTTTCTCTTGGCGTAATGACGATTAGTCGGGATTTTTGTGGTTTTGTTTTCGATGAATGACGCGTATGAGCGACACGGAAGCGTGAAAATTATCGTTTGTTTTCTTTGAAACGAAAACATTTAGCTGCAGGGTTCTGCAAATAGCTTCCTGTTCCATGGAATTATAAAATTATAAAATCTTTCAAAGATGCTGTTAATATCAGAAGCAATTTTAAGTGCTTAGATTATATAAATAGCTGTGTTCATGAATTTAGTAGAAAAACCCAAAACACGACGATATCTATTCCACTGTAAAGGTATTGTGTGCTAGTAAGTACATTATTGTTATTGCAATTTTGTTGCATTCTGTTCCTTTCACATTGCAGAAAATATTTTTTTTTCGGATGTTATGTTGTTTCTATGTTTAATGTCCATGTCATTTCTAATATTCTGTTGCCTTAAATGAAAGAAATAAGGGCATTCAGTACTGTCGCTTAATTTAATGAACGTGTATCAAACACTATTTTTATGCAAAGGTACAAAAGATGTTACACATTAAAAAATTGGCAATATTCACAAAGTAATATTATTCAATATAAAATACGTATCTCTGTTCCAAACCTATGTTAATCCAACTTCAAAAATAAATTTTACTTTTTCAAACTGATTATAAATATTGCGAATTTTACTGCGTACTATGTTAGTTGCTATTTCAGAAAACTGACTTCTGTCATGCTTTTGGAGATTGCATCTGCAGAGAATGGATATATAATGAACATGAAATAATAAATTAATAATCATAACACTTTTAATGTGAAGGATTTTAAATTGCGAATACATTTATTATAAATCTCTGCACTTAATATTAATACACATTTACGGAGTTAACACAAAACGAAATAATACTTTTTTCTCTCTAGGGGGAAAAATTATATTAAATTCACCACAATACAGTGTTGTAAGAGGTTTAATCTCATAGCAATAAAAATACAACTCACGTAATAATCTTTTACGTACTGCTGTCAAAATGTAAACAAACGGTATGGAGGTGTACCCTAGAGCCCAAGCAAAGCCAAGGCGTTCCTAAGCGTAGAGCATGGACCTTATAAGAAATAGACCAACCCAAATGGGTTTTCTCCCTCGTCTAACGTATTCCCGGCTGTCCCCTTGACCACATCTGGAGGAGTAGCGACGACTAGCAGAAACTTAACAATAGTTGGCTATTGCAGAGCCTATAATTGTCAAGAAAAAGATGGTTGTAGCGCCTCATTTCACAAATTAGAATTTTACATATTTTTATTTTTGAAACTAAGATTGATTTTTAAAAATTAAGCATATTTATCAAGCATAATTAAAATTTCCAAATAATTATAAAGCTATTGCATATTTCCAGGCCTGTATACTTGTATTTAGCTTTTCCTACGCTTAAGGTAATTTGTAACTATTTCTTTTAGAAAATCATATTTTAAATCTGAACTAATAGAAAATTTCAAACAAACAATTCTCTCTTAGAATTGGTATGCTTTTTATTGGTGTAAATAAGTAAAAAATACTAAAATACCTAAAAATGAATTTTTGAAAGTTTTTTTGTTTAAAATTCTAAATTGCGCTGCTTTTTTTAAATTACAGGTCAATATTATAGCATAATTTACATAAAGGAGTTTTATTTCAATTAAATTTCATAACACATAATAGTGATAAACACTTTTGACACCTTAATAATTTTTATACATTTATTCTAATGTTAAAATTGTATTTAACTGTA
Source organism: Stegodyphus mimosarum (assembly GCA_000611955.2). Lineage (NCBI taxonomy): Eukaryota > Metazoa > Arthropoda > Arachnida > Araneae > Eresidae > Stegodyphus > Stegodyphus mimosarum. The sequence goes on from KK122328.1 coordinate 145,916, forward strand.
ATAATTAATTGTGCTAGTATTTTACAGTGATTATTTTTTAAAATTTATTTCTAGTTCGGCATAAGATTTTTTTATTTACTGAGAATTTAATTTATTAACCCAAAGGGCCGGAAGCCCAGAAAGGCTATTAGTTTCGAAACGGCATTTTGCGCTGTTTCACTATAAATGACCGTTTCACTTTGCAAATCGTGGCAACCAAATATTATCGTCCTGTATAATATTTAAAGAAATTAAATAATGAAGAATCTGCATGAATGTTTATGATTTAATGAACGAGGCAACCATAGAATGGAAAAATTGCGTCGGAATATGCACCGATGGTGCTCATTCTATGTCCGGAAGATTCAAAGTATTCAAGCATTTGTGAAACAAAAATCGCCACAGTGCGTCTGGACACATTGCATGATCCACAGAGAAGCTTTGGCGTCCAAAGAAATAAGTCCTGGTTTGAATATTGTGTTAACTACGGTTGTAATCGTAGTAAATTATATCAAAATGAGACCCTGAAATCAAGAATCTTTTCCGCACTTTGTAAAGACATGGGTGCAGTACATTCAGCGTTACTATTTTATTGCGAGGCAAGATGGTTATCACGAGGGAAATTTTTGCAACGTGTTTATGAATTAAGAGAAGAAATCGCCGTTTTCCTAGAAGAGGAAAACAGACCGGAAGCTGAGAATTTTCGCGATAGTTTATTTGTGATGAAACTGAGCTACATGGTCGACATATTCCGGAAATGAAATATGGAAAATTATAATCTTCAATTGCAAGGAGCAAATACACATATATTGGATACGAGTGATAAAGTTAATGCTTTTTGTAGGAAATTGGAATTGTGGAGCAGAAATTTAAAGCAAGAAAACTTAACAATGTTTGTAAATTTGAATGATTGTATTAAAACTTGCAAGGCTGAAGAACAGCATGTAAAAGTTGTTTTTGTAACCATTGAAAATCATTTAGCAATGCTAGCAAAGAATTTTAAAAAGTACTTTCTTGCTGACGACAAACTGATTTCAAGGTGGGTGAGGGGTCCATTTCAAAATACTCCCGAAGGACTCTTAATTGAAGAGGAAGAAACCTTCATAGACTTCACGGCAAGCGGCGAAACCAAAAGACAATTTAGTAATAAATCACTCTTTGAATTTTGGGCAGGAGTAGATGATGAGTTTTCTGCACTAAAATCAAGGGCATTTCGCATTCTACTACCATTTTCAACATCTTACCTTTGTGAAACTGGATTTTCTAGGGTGGCTTCTTTGAAGACAAAATATAGATCTCAGCTAAATGTAGAAAAAGAACTGAGAGTGTTTATTTCTAATATTAAACCCTCCTTCGAAAAACTTTGCTCTCAAAGACAGGCCCAAGGAAGTCACTAATAATTATTAAATTTGTTTTTAATTTAGTAAGTTGTTTTAATTTAATAAGTTAATTATTAAATATGTCGAAATGTATTTTGTTTTATATGTGTGTGTGTGTGTTCTTTCCTTTCAGTCAATCAATTTTTTTAAATAACTTTTTCTCTTGGATAGGGCGCGCCCCACAGGTTGAGAATCACTGTCTTATAAGGTCCATGGCGTAGAGGAAATGATGTCATCGGAAGCCATATCCAATCACGAGGAGGAATTTTTCCCTATGTGCGTATCGCGGTACAGAATGCTTATATGCAACCTGGCCCTTTCGGTAGATCTAATTGATTTCTTGAAAGGTACTCCTCAATAAAACTATTTTCATTACTTAGTTTTATAAATTTTAATGCATATGAGGCACTAAATAGTTCATCTTATAACAAAATATATACATATTTTATATCTTTTAAAAACAAATACTATTCTCGTTTAATATTATGAATCAGGAAACACTGTTGCAAAGGTAAACTCAGTTTTCCTTCTGCTAATTACTAGGTTCATATTTCTCTATATGATGACCGAAAACCAACAGAACTTGAATTCTGCTAATATTTTGACATGACAAGCAGTCGATATTTTAGGCCAAAATCTGGCGGCTGGACCTTGAAAAAGTAAAATTGCAATATTGAAAAGTATTCTGCATTCTTTGATTATGCCATCAAATTATATATTTTTAGAAGAAGCAAAGCTTTCTTTTTCTTGGAAAATATTTTCTGTTGTTTTGAAAGATATAGAGGTAATGGTGTATCGATGTACCTACACTACAGATTATGCAGCTACTGAAACCATCCATTTATATCACGAAGGGGAGAAATTCAGTATTTTCTTCAACTGCGCATCGAAAATTTTTCGTGTTCAATGTAAAATGGCTGGAAACATTTCCCAGTCTTTACCAAGTTTTTCTCAAACTCGGGATAGACAAAAGTTTTTTTTTTCCTTTTACTCCTTGTACAAAGTAAAGGAAGTATTGTAATCGCGAAAAATTTCGGGTACCATATTTCAACGAAATATCCATTTTAACCTCTATTGAAAGCAATTTAAGGATTTTCTGAGTGACATCTGTACGTAAGAACAGAATTATAGACTCGAATTATAAAATTGATTTAAAATGGATTCAGAAGAGAATTTTTTCGTGACGTCTGTACATACGTATGTGTGTGTGTATCTTGTATAACTTAAAAACGAGCAGCTTCAGAACGTTGAAATTTTGTATATAGGACTGCTATAACACGTAGCTGCGCACCTGTCTTATTGGTTATAATCGGCCGCACCCAAAAGTATATATATATATATATATATGTGTGTGTGTGTCCGCTCTGTTACTCGGCTCGGTGAACTCAGTTTTTTTTTATTCTTATGTGTTGATAAACTGTGCATTTTAAGAGTTAAAAATCATGGAATTATGTTGATCTTATGTTCTGGTTAAGATTTTTATGCCTTTAGTTAATCTGCATGCAAAAGTTAGAGAATTGCCAACAATTTAAAAGTTGTTTAAGTGCGGCTAAGCCTAATAGAATAGCCATATTTGTTTACATTTGAAACTTAGCAGAATAGTGATTTAAGTCAATTTCAGCCCTTCAGGGCTCTTTTGTGGAGTGGGACCAAAAGTAAGCTTTCAGTTTTGTGAAAAATCTGCCTTCTTAACCGCTAGCCGAAATGCTTGTTTTTGCGTAGAAACTCTAATTGTAAAAATTGGTTTTTGGTTGTTATGTGGTGTTTTATGCTTTTTCATATCTTTCAATTTTTAATGAATATATTTTGAGTTTTTATGTATTTTTACCTTATGTCAGAACTGAATTATTTGAATGAGAAATATGAAATAACTTCCTCATTTCCATTCTTCTAATTGACAGTGGCTCTACTCAAACAGGGATTAGGTTAATAACTAAGAATCTCATTATTATAGCTGTTCAGTCATTAGGACAGTTGGCTGTTAACTTCTTGGCGCCTTGCATGGCGCATATGGTCATTAATTACAGTAACCCTGTAACGCTCGCTCTGAATTTTTGTTTTTTGCTGTTATTGGTAGTCTGAGTAAGTCATCGCTAGAAAGATGGCTCGCATTTGTAAATGGCTCGCAATTGTAAAATAAATTAATATACAGTCCACTATTGTTAAGTTCAAATTGTTTGCACGCATCGCATGAACATCATGGTCCGTCGAGCCGGAGGTGAAAGTTAATTTCGTAGTTTGGAATGTGTTTTGATTTGTTAGATTACGCAATTAAGCCATCGCTCGCTTTCGTTCTTACTGTGAAGCAGTCTTCAATCACGGTAAGTGAGATATTATTTAGTCTTCATCATGAGTGAACTAAAAACTATTAAAATTAATAAAAAATGTTTAAAATCTAGTATTACAAAATTTGAAAGTAAAGTAAATACAACTGTTGATGAAGCAGACATTTACTTATTAGAATTATATGAATCGAAAGTACTAGAATTCAAAAAAGAAATAAACAAAGTTTTCGAGTCTTTATTTGCACACTGCGAAGAAATAGAAACTGATGAATACATTAACGAAAAAGAAAGTATAATAGATAATCTAGATGAAATTCACTTGAAAATTAAAAGAAAAATTTCTGCGATTAGTTCGCAAACGAATAGCTTTTCAAATGAAAATGGTTCGAATAAAGATGTAATTGTTTCGGATATTAAACTGCCTAAATTGTCGCTTCCTATATTTAGTGGGAAGATCGAAGAATGGATTGAATTTGAGGATTTATTTTCCGCAGCTGTGCATAAAAATAGTAAATTAACTAACGCGCAAAAATTACAATATCTAAAGAGTTCTTGTAAGGCGGATGCGTTAAATATTATTCATTCTATTCCAATTTCGGATTCAAATTATGACATAGCATGGAACTTATTGGTAGAACGCTATTCCAACAAAAAGGATTTGATCAATTCTATTATAAGGAAGTTAATTTCTATACCTCAAACAAGTGATTCTACTCCATCGCTTTTAAAATTTATAGATAATGTGCATGAATGTTTACGATCCTTAGAAGCATTAAATCAAAAAGTGGAACAATTTTCGGATACATTAATTGTTTATTTATTGGTTGAAAAGTTGGATAGAAATACTCGTTGTTGGTGGGAAAGATCACTTAAAAAAGATGAAATAGGAACAGTTAAACAACTAACATGTTTTTTGAAGGAACACGCGCGCACTCTATCACATTACAAGCCTTCGCAACGGGAACCGAAACGTTTAGTTAATACTAAAGCTTTTACGTCACTTTCGGAAAATAAAAAAACGTGTGTTTATTGCAAGGGTGATCATTTGTTGTTAAAATGTACGCAATTCTTAAATTTACCAGTCAAGAAACGATTTGAATTTGTAAAGGTTAAAAGACTCTGTTTCAATTGTTTATCTTCGGTCCACACAATTAAGGACTGTAAAAGCTCTAGTACATGCAGAAAATGCCAGAAATTCCACAATTCGCTCTTGCATTTGGATCGAGGTGAAGAAAATTCCGATAGAATGAATAGCACATCGAATCAAAACACAAACATGACTAATAAGTTTAGCAGTAATCTTTCTCCAGATGCGCATACATTTACTCCATTGGCAAGCAGCCAAGTGGTTAGAAGCGCTAGTGAAACCAACCAGGCGAACTCTATTAACAGTACTGTGTTGAATATTTCCAGTTCTTTTAATAAACAAGTTCTACTTTCAACTGCAATTATTTATGTGAAAGGTGCTGATGGGACATTTATCTCGCTGAGAGCCTTGCTTGATTCTGGTTCTCAAAATAATTTCCTCACTAAAGAATGTATGGAATTATTGAATTTGAAGAGAAAGAAAATAAACGCTTCTATTTCAGGTATCAATGGTGCAGTTATGAGCATTAAGGAAAACGCTATAGCAACCATCGCTAACGCTACTAGAGATTTTATTCGTACTTTACATTTTTTTGTTGTTCGAAAAATAACTCGAATAACGCCTGCTAGACATCTACACATTCCTGATCTTAAGCAATTGCAATCCATTGGTTTAGCTGATCCTGAGTTTTATAAACCTGGTCCAATACATGTTTTATTATCTAACGAAGTATTTTTTGATTTACTAGGAACAAATAGAATAAATAAACAAGATTTGATTCTTCAGCAGTCAGTGTTTGGATATATTGTTAGTGGGTCAGTGCGCATGCCGCAGCAAGACAATATTGATAACTATTGTGGGGTTGTTGAAACTATGGATCATTTATCTGATAATTTGAGAAGGTTTTGGGAGATTGAAGGGGTTAATGATTCAAAAAAGGTGAAGAGTCAGGAAGAGGAATTTTGTGAAAAGCATTTTCTTCGCACGCATTGTAGGCAAGATGACGGTAGATATGTAGTGGAAATGCCAATTAAAGAGGAAGGGCTTAGCCTTTTAGGCGACTCAAGAGAAAACGCTAGTAAAAGAATGAATTATTTACTTAAACGCTTCGCTCGCAATCCCGCAATGAAACACTTATATGCAGATTTCATTGAGGAATACAATAAATTAGGCCATTCCGAAGAGATTGCTGAAGAAGATAACGCAAATTTTTCATATTATCTTCCTCACCATGGGGTTTTTAGGCCCGATAAACCTAGCACTAAACTTAGGGTAGTGTTCGATGCCACAGCTCCTACGACTACTGGAATTTCGCTAAACGATGTTTTACTGAATGGAGGGTTAGTTCAAGACGAACTGTTTGATATTATTTGTAGATTTCGTACTCATAGATTCGTCTTCACAGCAGACGTCGTTAAAATGTACCGTCAGATTTTGATTAAGGAGCATCAACGAGATTTATTACGCATCTTATGGAAGAGTAGCGAAGAAGAACCAGTTAAAGTTTATAGATTGAAGACTATAACTTACGGTACTTCCAACGCACCATATCTTGCAACACGCACACTCAACCAATTAGCAGAGGACGAGAGGAACAATTTTTCGTTAGCAGCGCGAATAGTACAAAGGGACTTTTACGTCGATGACGTACTGACAGGAGCCCATACTCTAAAAGAAGCTCAAGAATTACAGTCGCAGTTGATTGACTTATTAGCGCGTGGAGGTATGCGTCTGCACAGATGGTGTGCTAATCATCCTGATCTTTTGCAGCTTCCGCATGAACAAGAAGAATACTCCTTCAGTAATTTCGACGATCAGAGCATCAAAACTTTAGGATTATTATGGAATCCAAAAGTAGATTGTTTTTCGTACAAATCAACGATCAAGGAACCAACTACTTACACAAAGAGAACAGTGTTGTCTGACATTGCTCGCATTTTCGATCCATTAGGACTGCTTGGTCCAGGGATAACAAGGGCAAAAATCTTCATTCAAAGACTTTGGTTACTAAAGCTTGATTGGAATGATCCGCTACCCGAGAAGATAATTAAGGAATGGAAACTTTTCATTGATTCCATGCAATCTATCAACAATTTACAAGTGAGCAGATATGTTCTACAGGACAATTTTTCTGAGATACAAATTCATGGATTTTCAGATGCATCAGAGCTCGCATATGGAGCAGCCATCTATTTACGCTGTAGAAGTGACAATAGCTTATCTTCACATTTGCTTTGCAGCAAGTCCAGAGTAGCTCCCCTCAAATCGTTGACAGTACCACGCCTGGAACTCTGCGGAGCTATACTACTATCACAACTTGTTACAAAGGTGGTGACTTTATTGAAATTGGACATCAGCAAAGTATGCCTGTGGTGTGACTCAACCATAGTGTTAGCGTGGCTTCAGAATTCTCCACATTTACTAAAACCCTTTGTTGCTAACCGAGTGTTAAAGATCCAAGAACTAACACAGACATACCAGTGGAATTATGTGCGTTCAGAGGAAAATCCAGCAGACCTTATTTCTCGAGGATTGAATTTTGACAAGTTACATGATGCTGATCTCTGGTGGAAGGGTCCTCCATTTTTGAGAGAAGTTATCATACCAACCACGAATATTGACTTTGAACAATTAGAAAATACAGACACTTTTTCCACTGAACTGAGAAAAAGAACTGACATTACTTGTTTATGCACTTCACCTTCAAAGTTTATTGATTATATTCTTGGTATTACAAATAATTACTCAAGATTATTACGTATTATTAGTTATATTTTCAGGTTCATTTGGAACTCCAGATGTGCACATCATAAAGGAACACAGAGAAGAACAGGATGGGTAAGTTCAAAGGAGTTAAGTGAGGCAGAATCGTTTTTAGTAAGAGAGATTCAAAAATGTTATTTTTATTTAGATTACAATTCCCTCGCACAAGGTAAACCAATTAATAACAAAAGTAATTTACTTTCTTTGAACCCTTTTTTGGATACAAATAATATAATGAGAGTAGGAGGCCGATTAGAAGGGGCTAATCTAAAATTTTCGCAAAAACATCAAATAATTCTGCCTGCTAAATGCAAATTAACTAAACTGATCGCTGAACATTATCATCGGAAATATTTACACGTAGGTTCGCAGGCATTATTGTGTTTTATAAGGCAAAAATTCTGGCCATTACAAGGTAGAAATTTAACTAGAAAGATTACCCATGATTGTATTATTTGTAGTAAAATTAAACCAGTCACTCTTGAGCAAATTATGGGTTCATTACCCTCAGAGCGTGTGAATCCAAGCTCACCTTTTAACCATGTAGGTACCGATTTTTGTGGCCCATTTTTTATTAGGTACAAGGGACAGAGGAAAGGAACTCTCCATAAGGTATATTTAGCTCTTTTCATTTGCCTTATAACAAAGGCAGTGCATCTCGAATTAGTAAGTGACCTTACGACGGACGCCTTTATTGCCACCTTAAGGAGATTTATTGCTCGACGTGGAAAATGCTCAGTCATTTTCTCAGACAACGCTAAAAACTTCGTTGGCGCAAATGCCGAATTGCAAAGAATTAACAATTTAATTAGAAGTCCTAATAAAAAATTAGCAGATTATTTAGCTGAAGAAGGAATAGTTTGGAAGTTTATCCCCCCTCGGACACCTAATTTTGGCGGGCTGTGGGAATCTGGAATTAAATCCGTGAAATATCACTTAAGGCGGATTGTAGGTAACGCAAGGCTAACTTTCGAGGAGTTATTAACTGTAGTAACTCAGATAGAGTCTGTTTTAAATTCTCGTCCGATTACTCCTTTATCTTCCGATGTAAACGATCTAGAGGCCTTAACACCAGGCCATTTTCTCATTGGAAGACCTTTAAATGCTGTTGTAGAGCCTGAATTAATTGATATACCTGAAAACAGACTCTCAAGATGGAAACGAACCACCAGATTTGTCCAATTGATATGGAAACGTTGGCATAGGGACTATTTAAATACATTACAACAGCGTTCAAAATGGAAGGTAGAACGAGCAAATATTAAAATAGGTATGTTAGTACTAGTTAAAGAAGATGAACTCCCTGTGAATAGATGGGTGTTAGGGCGCATTATAAAACTCTTTCCTGGAGTTGATGGTAAGGTTAGAGTAATAGAAATTCGAACTGCAAGAGGCATCATAAAGCGTGGAATTACAAAAATCGCAGTACTACCCCAGGAAGAAACTTCTTAAGTTAGTTAAGTGTGTTAGCTTATGATTATAATACTTGTTGTATTTTGGATAAAAATTTGTATTGATTATTGTAAAATTTCGTATTGAAAATCGATTACTATTGTATTTTATTGCTATACTGCTAATTGCTAACTGATTATTATTGTATTGTTATGTTGTAATTGTAATATTTTGTATGTTATTATAAGTATTATTGCACGAAATTATTGAAGCAACCCTTCAATGCCGGGGGGTATGTTCAGTCATTAGGACAGTTGGCTGTTAACTTCTTGGCGCCTTGCATGGCGCATATGGTCATTAATTACAGTAACCCTGTAACGCTCGCTCTGAATTTTTGTTTTTTGCTGTTATTGGTAGTCTGAGTAAGTCATCGCTAGAAAGATGGCTCGCATTTGTAAATGGCTCGCAATTTTAAAATAAATTAATATACAGTCCACTATTGTTAAGTTCAAATTGTTTGCACGCATCGCATGAACAATAGCGAATCTTATGCCGACCTTAAATTCATAAATGAGTCACTAGGTAACAATTAACTTCTAAGTGTCGATAAATAGGCAACGCCCAACGAAGAGTTAGTTAATAATATATATCTAATGAGTCAATGTCCTCATTTTGCGCCCAGATCTCATGGGAGATTATTGATGAGCGAACAACATCATTACGTATAATAATGATCGGTTACTGAGCTGAAATAAAATAAAACTAAACTGCAAATATAATAGTTATACCAAGATGTAGAATAGCATCTGAACAAATTTTCGGACGTAAATCCATTCCGTCGTCAAATCCAAATAATGTTTCAAGCTTTCAAGCATAATGTATTGTGAATATTTGTATGTAACTTCACTTTTTAAATTCAGAAAACAATATGTAAATAGAGTAACACAGTCTCATAAGAGATACATCTGTTAATGTCTTTTTTTAGAAACTCAAAAAACACTCTTAATGATTAAAATTGTGTTTACATTGCTTTGGAGACAAAGTAATGTCTTGAAATTTAAAACACTCTTCATTTTGCTGTTGCCATCTATCACCACAAATACATGTCTGAGCAAAGGGATTGAAGAAGAGAACTAAAGTTGCTTGAAAATAAGCGTACGTGAAACTAATGAAATCAAAAGCCATAAATCAGGAAGGCATTTAAAATAAAAGTAAAGGAAAATAGGAAATATTGATAAAAATTTAGTATTTACTCATCAGCTGAAACCGATAGAATTTAAAAAAGGAAAATGTTTAATATTGCATTCTTGAATAAATGACTCTCATTTGCTCTCATTTGAAGTACCTCAAAGGAAATTTCTTCTGAGGGTTTATTGTTTATTATTTCTTCTGAGATATTTATTATTTAAGCTTTTATATAAAATTTGTGTTTCTAACAAAATAAAAGTATGGTCACTTGAAGGAAATATTTGTTGTAAACTTTGTGCATAAGTAAGAAAGAAATATTTCTTGTAAACCATAAGTAAGAACGAAATATTTTTTCTAAACCTTGTGGATAAGTAAGAAGGGAATATTTGCTGTAAACCTTGTGCATAAGCAGTCTAGTTAAATAACTGCCCAATTCTGTTTTGAATAATTAAGACTCTATGAAATAAGTGCAAGCATCTCTCTCTGTAATAATTTATTATAAAATCATATGAAAACAACAAATGGCATTGCTGTTTTCAACAGTTAGTTTTGCATGTATAATTTTATGTTCCGTTTCTTGAGTTTATGGGGGATTCATTTTTAAACTAGTAAGCTAATCGTAACTGTGTATCTTAAAATTATTTTAGGCTTTAATTGCATTCAATTTACGAAGATCAGATAATAAAATTTTAAAAGTTAATGTATTTTTCATATTTTTAAAATTTTTAACTTCTTGAAAGTCCAATGATAAACTCTTTAAGATGTTAGATGCAATCTAATATCTCAGTCTTTTGTGACTAAATCCAGTGTTTGAGATATTTATGAGAGTTAACATGTTACAGCTAATTATAACTTAGTACTTTCCATCGCAACGTCATTTAACTCGACTATAAGGTATTTCTCCCCCCTTCTTAGCATGCCTTCGTGGTGTAATGGCACACTCGGCGCGTATAAAGAGGTCCGAGATTTGGGCCCCGGCGAGGGCATTGCTCATTTTTCAAGTTTCCGGCTTCAAAAAAATCCTAATGTCTCTACACGACAATTCGAAGTGTTCAAAGTAAACTTTTATCTAGTCTAGCTAAGTTCATTTTCATATACAGAGTGTTCTGCTACTAAGGCAAAAGAATCCTGAAGAACTGAAAACCCTGAAAGAAGACTCGACAGTTTGGCTGAAAATTGTTGAATCTCTTAAAAGGAAATGTAAAATGTCTTGGCTGAAGTTAAGTACGCTATTTCTGAGAACACTGAAATTTAAGAAACATTAAGTTTGATTCATTATTAGCTGTTACTTTTATGATTAGGAAGCCTTTCGAAAGATGTACTCGTAATTCATAAGATAACTGAAATTATTCAAGAAGTGGATCTCACTTCATCCTTTTATGAAAAGTACATACACATGCTTTAAAAGGAATTACAACGGGCCTGTTGCGTAAATAAATGACTGTAGGACTGATTGTGGTGTGTTGGAGTTTTTTCTCTAATTTAAAGTTTTCAATGTTCAATACACATGAAAGTCAAGAATATGGAAAAACAACTTTAAATCATAACACTATAATAAATACTGCATGGGTGTAAAATTTGTGTGACAGACTAGATATAACAACATTTAGACTGTAAAATCTGTGTGTTCAAATGTAACAGTAAATAGTACAAGAGAATACTCCAACAGTAAAGTATTAACAAAGCGTTGTGTTTAAATTTGGTTTATAACCCGTTCAAGTTTTAATTAAATTTATTGGGTCCAGTGTTCTAAGTTATAAGTGAAAACATACAAGTTAAGTTAAATTAAATATTTCATTTATTAAAGGTAAACAGAACTAGTAACAATATACATTAAGTGGTGGTTGTACACGTGTTTAAGTGAGAAAATAAAAAGACATACCAATTACACTACAAGGAGGGGATCCTCAACAGAAAATCTCAATTACTTAACAGCGTACATTGAAGAAACGTTCTGCCACTTAACAGCGCACATTGAAGAAACGTTCTGCCATATTGAATCTAAAAAGGAAAGAGAATGTAAGTTAATATGATGGGCAAGTAATGAAGTTATAGAGCCTTCCGCCCCTTCTATCTGGGTATCGTCCTTACTGCGTCGCCGACCATCGGTGGTTTTCTCTCCGCAAATTCTTCAGCCATCTTTCCACTGTTTCGTAGACCTAGTACTCGGGACGGAGCGACTGCTTTCTGGTATATCGACAACCTTCAGAAAAATTTTCCTTCTTCCGTCTGGCGCAAACTTCAGAGTCTCTTCTCCTTCGTAGATCGCTGCACGCCCATTTTCTTCTTCTCGCCAATCTCTCGTTTGGCGATCCGAGACGGTTCAAAACCAGCCAAGTGCATGGCAACCCTAGGAACGGAATCAAAAACTGGAAGGTGAAGCAGGGGGTTAGACAGAAGTTGGCGAATAATCGCCGACCCTCCAGGGTCATCAACCTGACAAGCAGGAGATAGACTCGTTCAGGGTCCCATTTTAGCATGGAGAACGCCTCTAAGAATGCGAATCACCCCGACCCCTCAACCTTGGCGTGGCGTAGCTGCATACAAAACAAGCTGATTCAGCAGGGTGCAGATTTCGCACTTGACGAAAGATATTTCTCAGACCACTGTCTGGCAGAGCAAGCAAACGTCAAAACAAAGTCGTAAATCTTGATTAACTAAACAAAAAATTAAATAGTTAACCAAACTACCTTAAAAGAAAAAAGAAAATTACTCAAGCAACTTAAATTCAGAGTTAACCAAAACTGTCAAAAAATTAAATGACAACAAATACTTTTCAACAAGGCAAAGAAATTTAAGATCAACTACAAAATAAAACAAATTACTAACTTTTAAGTCTGATAACAGAATTAAGATAAATCATTACAGGTAAGATATTTTAATTCAACAACTGAAGTATAACTAAGTATGTATTACATAACAGATGTTTATCAACGAAAATGGTCCGGCTTGTATTAAAAATACTACGCATAGTAGGTTTGCAATAGCCAAAAATTTTTGTTGCCAGGAAACATCAAAGAGGTAGTCAACAGAACAAAATGGATGTTGGAAGATATGTGATACAATAAAAAATCGCGGTGTCGGTAATTCTCCAAACGTGCGCACAAGCGAAGTTGTCAAGCAAGCCTTCGTTCTTACGTTTGGTGACCACTAAGTGAAGGTGCTTTGCTGTCTTACACCTATTTTCAACTATAAAAGAAGTTCCTCATAAAATTTGACGGGCCACGCCTTGGAAACAACTGGGATCAATACGCCCTCTTAGACAAAGTAAGACATAAAGAGTACCTGGAATGTTTACCTATCAAGTTGCAATTCACCCAGTGGATTTGACTACCATACTTTAATGTCTAAACGTTTCTAGTACACATTTCTTGGCGAGCCCAATTTTATTTGAAGAATCATGAAACTAAAGTAACGCGTGTATTCTAGTCATCAGATTGAATCTTGTAGTCTCGAATATAACGCTAGAGTAGATTCTCGAAACTTCTTTCATCAAGGACTTAGCATTATTGGTAGCAGAATGACACAAAGTTGATGCTAAAGTTTTTCTTGATTTATTTATTTATCTATTCATCTAGGTATTTCAATAGTACTGTGGGAGAAAATATCAAGACCTTGATAGCAACCGTACAGTGAACCTTTTCCGTACAGCGTTGCAGTTTCTCGGTTTGAAATCGTTGAGTTTGTTAATCAGAAATTCTTTAATGTCTGACAAAATATGAAATAGATAACAAAACAAATTCCAAATTAGGACTCCAATTGCCCATATTCGGTGTAGAATTACGTTATTCAAAATTTGATGGCTCTAGATACCGTAGTTTTATCACAATACGAAAACATCCATACATTTATGCAGATCCTTCTTTATTTAATTTCTTTAAATAAAATACAGGGCTGTAATATTTTGTGGCAAGTTTGAAAAGTGTGTAAGGTTTATCCTAAGTTTATAACAGTTCCTTTTCCTAACAATAAGAAACAGTTTCTTTACGTTTCCTTACTACGTGCCTTCACTGTGTAATTGAAAGCACATTTAACTAGCAATCGGGCGGTACTGAGTTCGAATCTCAGTAGTGAAGGAATAATTGATTTTTTCTTTCTCCTGCGCTACAAATCTAAATGATTCTACATGTGGCGCCGGAGCTAAAATACGTTGGATGATAATTTTTATACCTGGATTTGGCGACTGGGTTCCTCCTCCCAGTCGCCTTTTAAGAGGGGAAGAAGAGTTGAAATTTTGTCTTTCGTTACCGAATACCTTCGCGGTGTAACTAGAATCACATCAGGCTGGAATTCGGGAGTTTGAAAGTTCGATTTCAGGCTAGGGTATTCCATTTCTCTTGTTTCCTGCCTTGATATAAACCTCATTCGTATATATCTCATATATGGAGAAGAAAAG
>KK122328.1:171375-204094 GCA_000611955.2 Stegodyphus mimosarum
ATTTCACTATTAAAATAAAAAGAGCGCTAATTTGAAATGGACCGAATTGAGCATTAATTACAAATTGACTTAGATTTTTTTCATTTAAAAGATGCCTCAGAAGCTAAAAAAATCATGTCATATTTGAGAAAGTATTTTAGGTAGAATTTCTGTAAGTGGAGAAGAAATAATGCATAATTTTAATGTTAATAACAATAAACTTTGCTTAAAAATGTATTCTTTTCGTATACTTAGGGCTCTGAAATACTGTACAAATTAAAAATATATACATTTATATATATAATTACGACGCAATTGCAAAATATTTACATCCAATCGTGTCAAAACTCATTGCGGCCTCTCCATCTTACTTCCAACCTACATGACGTCACTGCAGGGGAAAGGAGGAGGGGAAGAGTTTAGTTTACATCGCCACCACTGCAGTGGATTGGCGCTGCAATTTGGCGTCATGTTATAGTATGGAAGTGCCGACGCTTTACATACATACAGCTTTGGGCCTAACGAGGTTTGAAATTCTTAGTACAATAGCGAATCAAGTTAGTTTGTGCACCAACTTCAGAGCCTTTTTGCCCAGTGGGGCCAAAAGTTAGCTTCCAATTTTGTGCACCTAAAATTTGTTCTTCCTGACCGTTGCCGGACAATGTTTTTCGGCGTACAGACTCAAACTTTTACTGCAAAAAATTATTTTTTTCTAACTTTATTCGATGTTTCTGATTTTTCTGTATTTTGCAATTTTTAATGAAGATGTTTCGAGTTTTATGCACTTTAGCCTTGCCACGTAGTAAGAACTGAATTGATTGAATGAGAAATAATACCTCTAATGAAATTCTAGAAAATAAGTTTAAATGAAGTTCAACTAAAACTGTCTATAAATTAATAGGGGGTACAAAAAAGTCATGTGATGTCCACATCAGATATTTTTTTATAATTGCCAAATCAATGATATTCAGCATATGTGTAATTGCAGAGTGTACCGGAAGACGCCTGTAAGTAACATTGATAATATTTAAAATTTGATTTTCACTAAAAAAGAATTATTTTAATGTCTTATTTTATCACGTGCTCGCTCAGTCGAGATATATGTGTAAATTGCATAGGTTGACATTAATTAAAAAATCTGGCAACCTGCGGAAATGAAGCGTGTCGGAATTTTAAAAATATCAGATCTTCTATTGCTATATATGCTATCTATATTTAACCGAAAATGATTACTTGCTTAATCCTTTAAAGAAAGGAAATTAAACACTGAATGAAATGAAATAAATTATTAATATTCACTAATCAAACAAATATTCTACAGAAATTTGATTTAACTCTCTAAAATAATTCTACAAAATTTAAATTCGTCTAAGTAAAATAGTTGTTTAGAATTTTACTTAAAAATAGATTTTCGGAATTTTATTCGTTAGTATATCCCCGAAAAGAGACTAAACAGCAGATGGACTATCAATGTGATAACCTTCAGAACTTATAACAATGGCAACAAGAACTGCCCCAAATTATGAAGTAATTATTGATGATGGTGATAGTATAACAATCTGGTTGACTTAAAGTTCGCAGTGGAGTGTCAAGTGTGGATACAACTGTTGTTTCTTTCTGCTTCATAGCTGTCCTCAATATACCATGCAGTGTTTGTTGCTACATATGCTTTGATCTTTCTCTAGTATCCTTAACCAAAAAATTAAGATTCCTTGTTCACTTACAAAACTTCTTTGCTGTAATTAAGCAAATAGGTTATTGTCAATGTAAATAACCTGTCAATACAGACTGTTTTGCTTACATTTGTCTCGTTTACTTAAATATGTCAGTTCTACAGCTTCGCGTAGAGTTGTGTAAATTGTACCCGCATTTCTCTCAAGACTTCTTACTATACCTAAAATTTCAGGATCAGTGTAATGAAGAACTGTAGAGGACATTATCATCAGCATCCATCCATTCGATTAAAACAGCTTCGTGTCTTTGATGAAAGCTCCCTGACAATTGGATTAATTACATCTTTAACATAAGCAAAAAATTCCCGTATAAGCTTGGAAATCTTAATCTCTGCAAGATTAGCATATTTCCTTGGAGACTTTAATGTCTTCTTTAGAATGAGAAATAAACATCAAACTTGGCAACAATTTATACTATCTATTTTTCAGTAGTTTTTAACAGACTTCCACGCACTGCCTACATTTTAATTTTTACGCACTGCATCTTTAATGCTGAATTATTTTACGAAATTTTGTACTGTGGTTCCTGAGTACTGTGGTTCTAAACTTCTGTACTTCTGCACTGTGATCCTAAACTCATTAGCTACCTCTAAAACCGAGTTACACTGAGCCCTATCCTCAAGAACAAAACATTTTTAAACCAATTCTATATAATAAATCCCCCTTCTTGTTGGCAGAGTAATAAACAGGATACTGTGCCATTCCGTTGAAGGCTTTGAGATGAACTTTTCCTAGTAAACAACAACTTATATCTGTGGGTTTCTGAAGCATTACTGCAGCATATTGTCGTAACACGATGCTTTGGAGTTATAAAACTCGATCCCTGCTCATTTCTAGCCCCTGGTGCTGCTACTTGCAGGAAGAGTCGCCTATGAGAGTAGAATACGAACGCCTGCCGTTTCTGTAAATGTAGAGGTTAGCTGCATTTTACGGTCAGATCTGAGACTTAAATATGTCAGTTCTACAGTCTCGCGTAGAGTTTTGTTGGAATTGTAAGCCAAGCAATATATTGTAAATTTACAACGCGTTGCTTTCGACGAAAAGTCTAAATATTCGCTTTATTACTACTACGAATCAACCAGCTTCAGAGTCTTTTTGCCCAGTGGGACCAAAAGTTAGCTTTCCATTTTGTAAACCTCAAATATGGTCTTCCTGACCGGTGCCGGACTACTTTTTTCGGCGTTCAAACTTAAATTTTTATTTCAAAAAAAAAATTTTTTTTTTCTTTTCCTAACTGTATCCGCTGCTTCAGATTTTTTTGTATTTTGTAATTTTTAATGAAGATGTTTTGAATTTTTATGCATTTTAGCCTTGCCGCGTAGTAAGAACTGAATTGATTGAATGAGAAATATATCTCTAACGAAAGTCTAGAAAATAAGTTCAAATTAAGTGCAACAAAAACTGTGTTGGAGCACCACAAGCCGCGAAAAATAGAGTTTAATGTTAGCTTTTACCTTCTAGAACTTTATTTTATCCATAGGAAGCATTAACGGAGGCAGAATCTCGCTGATCATTTGAGTCAATTTCTAAAGGCTAGCCATTATGTGTATAGCCAACAGTTTAGCCAAGCAGAACCTATAGATCTTATGATGATTTGTAATTGTATCACTGGTGATATAAATTTTGGTTAAATATCAGGAATATCTTCACTGCCGCCCAAGCCAGAAAGTGTTTTGAGAAGCTGATTGCCGCACCGAAGGGCCCCTGTTCGAATACAGAAAAGCATGGATATTTGTAAATATTGTTACGAAAAATTCGGCGGTTGCGCCTGTATGTAAGCTTTCCGGCATAGCACTAGGGTTGCCACAAAATAATGTATGGTAGGGTTGCCAGATTGGCTACTTTATCGCCCATTTGGCGACCAAATCGGCGATATCCCATGGTCCAATCGGGAAGTTTCTAGAATAACTCCCTGTCGAGATATTTCTCGAAACGTGTGGAACTTAAAGAAAAACTATATAAACCCTTGCGTTTCGAGATTGTGAAGCAGTGTGATTACGAGTGTGATTAAGTGTGAGAAGTAGTCTGATTAATTGTGAAGATTGTGAAGCAGCTGCGAAGTAGTGTGATTAATTGTGAAGATTGTGAAGTAGCTGCGAAGTAGTGTGATTAATTGTGAGAATTGCGAGAATAGCTGCTGACTGTGATTGCTAAGCTACGCAAGAGTTTTGTGAACGGAAAGCGATCGAGATAGTGCTTTGCCGTGAAGCTACCTTTACAGTATAGCTTGACAGTGTATTGGTGATTGTTCCACGGTGTTTTATTATAAGTTTAGTGTTGCCGTGAAGCTACCTTTACAGTTACAGCCTGAAGCTGTGTTGCTGATTGTTTCAGCGTATTTATTGTAGATTTTCGACGCTTTTAAAGGTAATTTTGGAACTGTGCTTTAAATAGTGATTCTCGTAAATAAATTGTGCTTTTTATTGTTCTGCATCGTGTTTTCATCAGATACTCTCAAATCCACGAACCCGTAAAACGCAACAATATATAGTATCCGTGAGGCATGGGAGCATTCTAAACATGTGGCGAGCCCCGAAAGTTCTCTCGAGAGGCTCGCGGTAGGGGAAGGCGGTAGAGAAGGCGGTATTTTTCCATCAAAATTGGGGACGAAACTGAGCAAAGTCGTACTGTCATCTGTATGGTGCTCAAGGTTCTTGCCAACGTCATTCACAATCTTGCACTTCTTGCCACGATGAATTTCGTAGGCTAGTTCTGATGTTACTGTCAGGCAAGTGAGATAATTCACAACAACAACAACAACATGCCTTCACTACATCACAACACAAAATACACCACCAATAACTTTTCAATTTAAATTGCTCCTATCATTAGAAGTGAAAATGCGATATGTAAACGAAAGTAACAGCTCTGTTATCATTGAAAGAATATCAAAGACGATGAAATATGTGAAAGGCGTCTTCTATCCATCGATAAAAGCATAAATAGAAAGAAAATAATTAGACGAAAAAAGCGGGAGTCTTGAAACTAAGAAAACTTTGATAGCTGTGAATGTCTTAGCAGGGAGTTCAGAAGATAGTGGGTTCATTTTTGAAGGAGACTGAACTCATTATCATAATACTCTATATCACTAGACTATCTTGATACTAGTGTAGACAGAAAATTATATATTAAAAAGTAATACCAATAGGCACTTGTACGTTCAAGGGCATTTTTTTTCAGAAAGCTTATTAAAGGTGTTTAAAAGACGCTGAAAGAAAACCATTAAAAAAAACTTGGCATAATAAGTAAACTGCTATTAAGTAAATTTTTATTAATCAAAATTAAATAAGTTTTTAATTAGTATCTTCAACTATGAACCATTTTGGAAAATTAGCCATTACCAACCTTAAATTCGTTTACACATAAATTACGCAATAACTCCTTGTGGCATTATAAAACGAATATATAAAGTATCCACAAACGGCCTTAGATGTCCTTTATTTTCGCAAATGTTAGTCGCAGACATATATTTTCGACTATAAAAGTGTTTCCAATGATGAAAATGTTCATGTTTTGACATTTTAAAATTTACAGAAATCAATTTTGTAAAAATTATGAAATCTAACATTTTATATTATACACTGGTCGATATACTTTTTAAAATATTTTGTAGTCGGTATTGGAAAAAGTATGATTTCTGTACGATAAAAACTGTTGAAGATGAAAATATCAGTTTAGTAAAAGGTTTTGATTCTTTTAAGAGATAAATTAATGAGGATATTTTTATTCAGCTATGAATTTCACTGCGAAAAGTATTGATCAATATTTTTTTTCGAAACAGAGATACTATTCACATGATCTTATACAATTTGTGTTCTACAAAGCCCCGGCATCCTTCAATACTGCCACGCAGCCAACTAAGTGATGTTATAGACTCTACGTGTTTTTTTAAGGAGCATACAATGTTGACTCTACGTTGAAGACGAAGTAGCGAATTCTCGCTATGTCTTTAAGAATAATTACTGTAGAAGAAAGGTTTAAATAATTTTTTATTTAATCTGAATTAAAAAAGATGCATGCACAATTTTTACTCAACTGGTTTCTTTAAATTAAAAAATGCCAAAGAGGAATATTTGTCTCCTTTAAAACATGTTTCTACTAGAAGTTTATATCTACGACCTATAGTTGCCAAAATTAAATCCGGGTAAGGACTTTTGTAGACACGGTGTAGTGTATACTCTCTCAGTATTCTCTTCGAGAAATTTATTGCAAGCTACTATGAATTACATGTTAGTATGATTTATAATAAAATTGCTTAGAATTTATTATTGACAAATATATCTAGTAAACTTAAAATTAAATTCTTGTTATAGCTATGCTGCTCTTAATTATTCATGAAATCTTAATAGTAATGTATTTATTTAAAGGAAAGAATTAATTTAAAAGAAATTAATTTTAATTTATTATTTAAAGAAAGCTTTCACTTCTCATTAAATGTTAAAAAATTATAGTTAAACGTTGGGTACTCTCTTTGGCAATCGATCTCACTCCAGCAGCAAAGCAGCTTTCAACTAAGGTATGATTCTCGGAAAGAGATTACGTGATGAAACTGCCCTCCAGAGAGTGCCAGATATGCTGTATAGGATTAAGGTCAGGACATCTGGCTGGCTAATTCACGCGGCGAATATCCTCACCTTACAGCTAATGGCAGACCAACTGTGCCCTACATGGGCGAGCGTTGTAGTCCATTAACAGGAGTCCAGGTTCAACTGTGCCCCTGAAAAGTCGAATATAGGACTCTAATATCTCCCCTCTACATCCGATAGCGGCAAACACATGAAGGAGTATGCGGCCGTCCAACATAATGCCTACCCAAACATTACACCTCCACTACCGTAATGATCCTTTTCCTTGATGAGGGAGGGATGGTATCGTGGTTAGGCTCCCTTCAGGTACAGGAACGCCGAAAACCAGTAGCCAGGCTCAATAACGCTTAATTTGTAAAAAGCACGGTGCCCCACCGAAGTCTGGGTCAAGGCGTATGTTGTCTGAGTCATGCTAAATGTGCTTTCTTCTGTGTTACAGTTAGCTGGACCAAACAGTGGGTCTTCTGGCATACAGTCTTTTCTCATGAAGCCGTTGGGGAACTGTAGACTGTGAAGCTCGGGCTCCAGTATCAGCATACAGCTCACGTGAGAGCTGTGAAGTCGTAGCAGCCCTGTGTCGTCACTCTCAAAGTGCCAGCTAATGATTTTCAATTGTGGTTGTGAATCTTGGTCAATCTTGTTCAGGTCTTCTTGATATGGATCCAGGAGCTTGAAACTGTTTCCACAAATTCCAGACGATACTGGGCATTACACTGAGCTCTGTAGCCATCTGTGCTTTTGTTTGGCTTGCCTTCATTCTATCGACAATCATCCATCTCATTCCGTCATCCATACGTTCGTGCCTATTCATACGTGTACGCTTATATATTACACTGTGAATATTCGCATATTTCTTCGGTTGCATAGTTAGTACTTCCGGTTCAATACTTTTCGTAAAAATATATAGGATTTGCAAATTCTCTTAATTTTGCAGACGAGTGTAATATCTCCGAAAACGTAATTAATTGCTCAAAATCATCTACATTAGTATTCTTTAGAAAAGCTAACTCCAGAGAAGATCGGTTCCGCTACTCTTACAGCTCTGATAATAAGACATTTTAATGCCATGTGTTTACAAAAGGTCAGAAGGAGATAGAACTCTTGTTTCTCATGAAATAAAAAATGTGAATGAAATTAGAACAGTTATTTAAATACTAAACTAGTTTACGAGAAAATCTTTGTCTCTAAAAGATAACAGAATTTTATAAAATACCAGTAATATCCCATCTATTCAATAACAAATATTTTTTGTTTTTAATAAATAACAACTAAGATATTAGAGTAACACGCAAATTTTATTAAAATTGTAAAATTTATGTCAAAGTTCTTTTCAAGAATTAGAAACACGGAAGTTTAAAAACTGCGTTTTAATAGTAATTTGAAGTTCAACATTTTAGTTCATAGCGGAAAGTCAAACAAAAGAAAGTTAAAATTAAATTTCGCGAGTTAGACTCAAACATATATAATTAATGAAATGCCGTATTCTCTCAGATAGAAGTTTTCCCCAGATGTTATGGCTTAGAAAAATTAGCAAAAGCTTTAAAACCTAACATCAACAAATACCACCGAATGCAATACAATGAAAATAAATTAATGAAATAATTGTGACTGAGGAATTTAGTATAAGCTGCATTTCTTTCTGTAATGTAAACGCCTTCAGGTACTTTATCTGCAAGTATTTTATCCTTAACAATTTAGAGTAAGTGTAATGAAACTGTGCAAAAATTCTCTAGCAATCATTTATTTCAAGGCAGAATTTATGATCGATAAATAATGTGTTTATTCTCTAGCAGATTAAGAAATTCGATGATTGAGGTAATGACTCATTAATACTTTATAAATATTTGACTTGTAGACAATAATGAAACGTCCTGAAGAGTATGATGTCTCATTAGTTAAAAGGCAGCAGTTATCTCAGTTAATTTCCCATACACAAATTCTTTTGCGACAGAAAATTAATAGCAGTTTGAACTACTTATGAACTCCATTAGCCAAACAATGGAGTTCCGTCTTTAGCTCAAACCTTCGAGATCTTACACGTCCTTTGCTGGAATAGTATTAAGAAACAGTTTCTGTATTAGAACTGTGTCAAGAAAGGTGATATTTTATGTGACCATAAATCAAATTAAATATAAACAAGCATATGCATAAATGTATTACCATTACCCGGAACTCTTTATTCTTAGCATGTACCCAGATATGTTTCTGATTTGTTACTCAATTAATTGCAAAAAAGAAAAAAAGAGTTATTTGCCTTGAAAATATTCCTTTCTTATAAAACTTCTATTTTCATCACAAACGAGGAAAAGCATGGAAACTTACATCTGTTACTTATAATCTGTTTGTATGCAACTATATTTTATCATCTTAGTCATAAGTAAATACAATGAGTTCTAAAAATCGTTAATTTTGTGCGATTTTGAGAATTAGAATCGCTTCTAATTTATAATCATTGCATGAAGAGGAAGTTTGATGCTATCAGGATGCTGTGAAGTTACTGCTGAAAGAGTACTATTATGGCGGAATGACATGAAAATAATTATGAATATCAAGTTCCTTATTATAATCATAAATGTTAAATAAATAAATTCAGTCTTCTTCCCATTCAATAATCCAGTTCCTGTTAGCACTGATATTTTGAAAGTTGACTAGTATCTGCAGTTTGAAACATATTTCAAGAGATTTTGTGAGAATAGTCGCAGCTATTCTCAGCTGTCATTAGAGGCTATGTTCACAATAGTAATAAATTTATGTTAATGATAGAGTTTACGTATTACGATTAATATGTTCTAGAGCATTATAAGTTTTCATATAAGTTCTCTTTTCATTTCAGTTAACATTCAGATATGCATCAGTTATCTTAGAGCAGAAATCAAATATTCAGTTCATTCACACCTTCAGTGGAACTACAATACTCCTTTCCTCATGACAACAATATCATTATTACGAGGGTTGCTATTTATAGTTCTGGTCTATAATAAAAAAAAATGCTTAGGATCGAAATTGGTTTTGTTGTTTTTCAAAATATTCTCCATGAAGATCAATACAATTTTGCAAGCGTTTGAACTAATTTTCGAAGCACTTTTTCCACTCCGATTGAGGTAACTCCAAAGCATGAGTTTTGGATGCATTAACCTCTTCTTCGGATGTCGAAAACCAATTTTCACGTAATTTGCTTTTGATGTGATTGAATAAAAATTGTCTTTGGGTGCGAAACCAGAGCAGTTATGGCGGATGATCTATCAATTTGAGGGGCCAATCAGTTTTGGCCCCTCAAACTTTTCTGCGTTTGAGCCGATGTGTGAGAGCTCGCATTGTCATGATGAAGAATGATTCGCCTCTTCAGCTTTTTTCGAATTTGTCCGATGGCTTCTGGCAAACAGATGGCGGTGTACCATTCGGAATTGACTGTCCTGCGTTGCTCTAACTCCACTGTCGCTACGTGGCCGGTAATCCGGAAGAAACAGGTAACTATTTGCTTCGATGTGCTTCTCCCGCGAACAATTTTTGTTGGATTTAACTCGTTTGGAAGAACCATACAGGCGACAGCTGTTTTGTTTAGGGCTCATATGCGTAGATTCGTGATTCATCACCTGTGTAAATGTCATACACAACCTTTGATGCGCCTTGAGCATATTTTTCCGACATTTCTTTGCACCAAACGACACGAGCCTTCTTTTGAGCGTTTGCCAGATTATGCGGGATCCAGTGCGAACAGATCTTTTTTACAGCCAAATGTTAGTGTAATATCTTATTCGTGCTTGTCATACTAATACCCAAAGGTGCCTCAATTTCACGGTATGTCACATGGCAATCTTGCTTTAACAGTTCAAGCACTACATCGGTATTTTCTGGCACAACAACCGATTTTGGACGACCTTCACGGAATTCGTCCTGTAGCGAACCATGATTGAATTCATTATACCACTTTTTACAGTGCTGTAGGACGGTACTTTATCACTGCATAAAGAATTAAGTTCATCGAAGCACTCTTGTCTTGATAATCCACGTCGAAAGTCATGAAAAATAATAGCACGAAAATGTTCACGAGTCAATTCCATTTCTTGCACGAGATGAATTTTTCAGTTTACTGTAAACAACACAAATCACTCTGAAATGGCAAAACGTGCTGAAGAAGTTATGGTTAAAAATATCAAACTTTCGATTGGAATTGTCAGCAGTTGCCTAGCAACACTTACTGTTGCCAGTGCCAGAAATATAAATAGCAAACTTGTATGTTCTTGTTATACAGCTAGCCATAAAAAAGTTTATTTAAGTGAAATGGAAAGCGATTAGCTTCAGATGTTTCCAAGCCATAAGTTAATTCTTCTTTTAACCTATTGTTAGACTGACAAAATTATCACTCAGTTTTATGTAAGCTGCGAGAAAGAATACGAGGGGAAATAATGCATTTCTAAACGAAAAACGCTGATGTTTTGCTATTTTTTTAGTCCAAAGGGACAATTTGCCCTGAAGGACTATTAATTTCGTTTTGGCATTTTGCGTTGGTTCGCCATAAATGTCGATTCAGTTTTCAAATTGTTGCCACTAAATATCAGAGCCTGTTTTATATTTAAAGAAATTAAATTATGAAAAATCTGCATAAATGTACGTATTGTTTCTCGCATTCTGATAAAACAATGGCACCCAGAGCCATCAATTTTGAATAACGTAGGTTTCCGAGCGAAAATGCGCCTCTGGAAGCCCAAATTTGGAATTTGGAATTTGTTTAATTATCTATTTCATATTTTGTAAGACATCAACGAAATTTTGATTAACAAAATCAACGATTTCAAAGCGAGCCATGGCAACACTGTACGGGGAAAAAAAGCATTTTTGTCTCCAGTACACGAGACTGTGTATCGAAAATTCTAAAGATATGCTCATTTTAAAACTATTCTGCGATATTGCTGTTGAACTGAATTTTTTGGTTGAAGTGCGAAGATCATGACATTTAATAAATAAACGTAACATAGAAAACGTTAAAAAACGCACTTTTAGGCGTAATGTAAAATCTGAAAGTTTTCAGATTTTTTTTTCTTAATTGTTTTTTCATGGTTTTCTGTGTTGTTGTTGTTCTGTTTTTTAAACCTCAAAAAACTGATTACTGGCAGTCACCACATAAAATAATCCAATCACATTTGAAACACCTGAAAATAAAATTTTATTATTTCCATCTTCCTTCCTGCCACTTTTGGACAGAATCATGCAAGGGAAATGTTTGCATCAGTCGTTTATCATACAGCTGATGACATTCCTAGTAACATTATGCTTAAGCCAATAATATATCCTAGATTTTAATTGAGGGCACACTTACCTTATGATCAACCAATCACTTACCTTTTAATTGTAGTAAAATACTAAGATTTCTACACACCAGTTGAAAAAGCTGAGAAAATAGCTCAGAAAGGTCTGATATTTATCATAATGTAAACAAAGAAAGACATGATACCCATTTCAAAGCAAGTAGTTTTAAGCCTGCTGATTTAGTAATATGGAAGGGATTTCAATATCCTAACAACAGGAAAATTTATCCCCCTCTTACAGCCGCCATAAATGTTTAAAACAATATTCTGAAGTTACTTTTAAAATGGATAAACCAAATTCCCTTGCTAAAAAGTATTGAGAAATTGTCGATTTATTAAGATCAGATCTTTTAACCAAGCAAGCGAACAATTCTCAATCTGAATCCTTTACTATATTATTCTTTTCTTTCTTCCCAAAGTTTTCCCGTTCAAAATTTGTTACGTACGCCTTTTTAACAGAGTCAGCTATGGCCATTAACTGATTATGTATTAGTATTTTCACCAGCCATAATGTCCACGCTATATTTCAGCACAAAGTACTACCACACGCACATACACACACACAAAACACACATTATTATTTTAGGGTAATGTAAAATTCTATTTTATAAATTTCTAAATGTGTACATGTTATTCATCTTAACGTATGCATTTATTTCTGTATATTCTCAGCAAAAGGGGCGTTAGACCAAAAGGGCTAATAGTCTCTAAACCCTATTTTGCGGCGTTTCATTATAAATGAAGAATCACTTTTGAAATTGCTTCCACCAAATATTATCACACTGTATTAAATTTAACGAAATTAAATAATGAAGAATCTGCATGTATGCATGTATGTTTCTCACATCGTGAAGATACGATGGTACCTAAAGCCATCAAATTGAATCCAATAATTACGTAATCCTCCCCCCCCCCGAATGTGGGCCCCTGGAAGTCAAAATTTGAAATTTTGAATTTGTTTTATTACCTACTTCCCATTTTGCAAAACTTTAACGAATTTTTTTATTAACAAACTCAACTATGTCAAAGCGATCAATGGCAACACTGTATAGAAAAATACAATTTTATCTCCAGAGCGCGAGACTGTCTATCGGAAATTCTAAAGATATGCTGTTTTTAATATTTCATGATATTGCTATTTAATTGAATTTTATGGGGTTTAAGTGCGAAGAACATGATATTTAATAAATAAAGGCAACACACACAAGGTTAAAACAATCCTCTTTGGGTGTCACATAAAATATAAAAGCATTCAGATTTTTTTATTTCAATTACCCACAGCAAATAATTTTATGGCTATAACTAATAAATCAAAATTTTTATATATTTTTGTACAAGACTGAAAGCCAGTTACCTTGGGCCAGGAAAGGAGATTTTTATCTGCAGCTGTATTTAAGTATTCGACAACCATTAGAAAATATTTATGTGATTCGTTTGTAGAACATCTGCCAATTTTTCATCGAAGTTTTCTTTATTATCATATTGTATTGTATTTTGTTTGTTTTCTGTGTATTAATTATTACAATGTCGCCCAGACGGTGCAGTAGTTAGGGGAGCCTGTGGTACCGAAGGGCCCCAGGTTCGAATCCCGGAGAAGACATAGATGTTTGTAAACTAGTGTCGGTACAGCATGGCGGCACTCTAAATATAAGGCGATTCGAAAGTCCTTTTGTGTGGATTGGTGAGAATAGTGAGAGAGGAGAGGGGTGGGAGTCCACCGGGTCTCCTCCGGGCTGCTCCCCTTCAAAATTGGGGGTGGAAGGTCTAGCCTTTCTTCGGAGTAGGCTCTGACAACCATTGTTCCATGTGATAATGGACACGACAGCAACAAAAACAATTATTATATTGCTCTACGATGAGAAAAATCTAGTTTTCTTTCATAATGAGTAAATAGGTATTGCATCTAATAGACTTTCATGAATATGTAATAGTAATATTCTTACGAATTTTGTACACGGACAGATGTTTTTTAGTGAAATTATATGTGAAATTGTTGCATTTTTCTGTATAATGTAACATAAAAATCCAGAGAAGATGCTCTGCCTGAAAAACAAGAATACAGGGGCAAGTCTATTTAACAGTGAGTAAATGACTATCTCGCTAATTTGGCGAGATACTGGCACGATGGCAATAGTTTAGGCGACTAATTCATATTTGACGAGAAATCGCCAAAAGTAGCCAAACGGCGACTATTTGGCGACATTTTGGTTCGGTCCCTGTATATGTAATGCATATCGTAATTGAATAACTATAATCTATGTTCTGTGTAACTGTAACCGTATTCGACACTCATATGCCTTCCAGTAATTTTGAGAAGCAAAAAGTGCTAGAAATATTTCGACCGCCGGGTGGAAACTTTATAAGACCAGAAAAAGCATCTGCTCTCAGTTTTAGCTGTTTAGTTCAACGTGAATTCGGAGTATTTTGAGATATCTCCGTGTTAGCATCGCTGTTTAGATGCGCCTTTTTTGCATTGCGTTGTGTTTAACGTTTTTAGTAGTCTGAAGTGTAACTACTGATTGCAATCTGGGATGTTGTGAACGCATATACGGTTGTTTCAGTGAAAATTTCCAGAATTCTGAGTGTATCTTTTCGTAAAATAAATTTTACCAAACTATCATCGGGCTTGTGTGCATTCGATCTATTGCGAAACGGTACGCAGGCATCGATATTTTGATTTTATTTTGATCACAATACTTAGTTTTTACAAGAGATTTTCAGAAAAGACAAGAATTTTCAAACTTATATGATATTCAAGCGATTTTTACGAAAGAAATTCAGAAAAGATAAGAATTGTCGAAGTTATTATATGACATTCAAGTGACATTTCAATAGCTCTGAACGTTTCCATTTGTTGCAGTAAAAAATGCAGACTCCAGAATTTAGAACGTTGTTGGAGAACATTATAAACTAATTGGGAAAAATGTTTCAAGAACTTTAAAAACCTTATATTTTAGGCACTTTCAAGTTGGACTGTACATATAATTTGAATATTATATTATATTTTGTTCTAATATTCTAAAATTACATTTTTATATGTTGTTTCATATATTCAGATTTGAGAAAGTTCATGAACCAAATGACGGGGCATATTGAAACCTAAAGGCTGTGCCCCTTAAGCAACATAAAGCTTAAGCCCCTTTTGCTTACATATTGTAGAAAATTTCTCTTCGTTTGCTAACGCTCTAATGCTTTTTTCTCGAAAGGCTTGTCTGTCGCAAGCATTTTTCTCCTTGAAGGGGGGATATATGAGATATAAAATATGAATGAAAATTATAGCAAATTACAAACCTAATTGGCAATTGTACTTTTAATTCCTAATTTTATATGCCTACGTCCCTCTTCAAAGAATCATTACTGCATCAGTGGCGTCATTAGTTCTTCTGCAGTAATCTGCAGTGCTGTAAGCACTTGCCCAATCGTTGCTCAGGAGTCAAATAAAGGATTCAATAAAGGATTCAACAAGGATTCAGCGGCATTACCGCTCGGTTTCCTGATGGACCGTTAGCACAACTACAAGCAATGCCTGAAACCTCTGTAACATCTCATCGATCTGGGCATTCCTCTTGACATTCATCAGAAACTTTATCAACTGAAAATTTGAATTCCTTTCTCACTAACTTCAAATCGTCATCGCTAATTCGTGAAAATATTGAATGAGTTTGTAGTGTCATTAGGTTATTTCGAAGTAGGACATATGAAAATCGATCAGTGCCCTCGCCAAACTTAAACCACGGATCTCTCGAATACGCGTCGAGCGTGCTGACCACTACACCACGAAGGCATGCGAAGAAGGCAGGAGAAATACCTTATTCTTTTTGTCGTCAAATGTTGCTCTGAAAAAAATTCACTTCTTAGAAGTTTTTTGAGAAATTTCTGTTTCTTTTCGAAATCAAGAATTCATAACAGTCTTCAGGTTTTTTTTTAGCTCCAGCCAATTAATTATTGCAAATCTTCTAATCACATCTAACCTTGAAAGTCATGCAGTATTTGTAAAGAAATAAGCAAATCCTGAACCTATGTCGGTACATAATTCTGTGAAAAATTTAGTGCTTAGAGTTCCTGGGCAATATTAACAATTTCAATTTGTAAGGTTTATCCTAAGTTTATTAACAGTTATTTTAACTTATGCCTCTTTCCTATTCATTCTGATTTCAGCTTACAATTTCCTACCAGAATGTAATTTCAGAAACGCAGTTAATGAGTAAGAGTACTATTTAAGTCGATGTTTCGCCGACTTCGGGAGAGAGAGTCTGATTTTCCTGATTAGCGTGTTTGCCTTTTGGCCACGTTCTCTCTTAGGATACTATGCTCGGCAATACTTTAGGCCCTTGCATGGCTTCGCCGATTTATCTTTCAGATAGCTTTAGTTAAGCTTAGTTTAATTTGAATTCATAATTATTTAAGTTCAAGCCCAAGTGGAGGCTTTGTGTAAGTTCCGAGTTGGGAACTAATTGTAAATATTCTGAGAAATAAAGAGTAGTTAAACATTCTTAAATTAGAGAATTTGGAATGTTTTTGAAGCCAGTTTCTGTCGATTCATCATATAATGAATTCCTTTAGCCTGGTTGAGAACTTTTCACTTATGTTTGAAATCCAATTTATCTGCAATATGAGATTAATGAAAGCAACTGTGTTTTATGCTTGGGCTGTGTTTATAATGCATGAGGTAAATTTATGTATGATAATTCAAGCATAATTCATGTTCTATCAGTAATAGTGTAAATTTATAACTGCAAACGTATTACTTCTAAAGTTCTAAATTTTACGATTGTTTAGTTAAGCTTGTGTTTATAAAATATATATGAAATAAAAAGCATGTTTTAAAGATTTACTTCTTCTAAGTTCCTTTGTCGGGTGTATCACTTTATTTTCCACTTATGGAAAAACCTTTATTTTCTTAAAATCCCTGTATTTACGAAAGAATGTTAATATTTTTTAATTAATTTGAAATTCCACTTTTTTTTAAAATCATCCTACTAAAATAAAGCTTATAATTCTATTCAATTGCATTTGAAAAGAATTAACATGTTTTCTGAGATCTCTACTTTAAGAATTTAACGGTAGCTCAGAAAGTGCGAAAGTAATGCACATCAAGAAATGAGAATATATGTATGTTATTATTCTTTAAATGCGCACTCTTATTAATAGAAATGAGAATTTTATTATTTTTTCACACGTGATGTTGATTGCTTTCGCAAATATGATTACCAGAAACTAATAATAAAGTTCCACTTCGGAAAAAAAAATAAAAATTTCTTTAGAAAACTGTTTTGATATTTTTTTTCTCCTTTAATCTCGTGCCCTTCTCATTTCTCGTGAAACATTAAAATACAAAACGTGAAAGGTTTTACAAGATGATAATCCTCTTCAAACAAATAACAAGAGGCCCTTACCGTGTGCATTGCAACTTGTATGTTTATTGTGATTTAATAGGTTTTTGAAGGTTACGTATCAACTATTTTTTAAATCTTTTGAGAGAGGGAGCAAAGTTATTGGTTCTAATAATACATAAATTATTTACAATTGATTATAAATGAGCTATCATTAACCGCCAGTTTTTTTAATGTTTTGTAAAAATGAAGGAAATGTTCGGCAAGTGTTTCGTTGCATTTTTCTCACAAGAAAGGCTTTATTGCTAGTAGGACATTAATTTATATAATTATTTAAACAATAATAGTGTGAATAATAATAGGAACATAAATAAGGCTAAAAAAGTAATTTTGAGTGATAAGAATATAATAATAAAAAAATCATTAATTCGTAAAAGATTAAAATAATATTTTGACCTTGTCTAAGTTATCTTCTATCACTCTATACGGTATTTTCTCCCTCCTAGCTGTATGCTTTCGTGGTGTAACAGTTAGCACACTAGGTGCGTATTCGAGAGATCCAGGTTCGAGTCCCGGCGAGAGCACTGCACATTTTTCACGCCTCCTGCTTTAAAAATAACCGGATGACTCTAGAACGCATCTTCAGGATCATACTTATTGGGCAACTTTTTCTTTCTCTATCTTAAAAGTTATACTAGTAATCCTAGGAATGTTTAATAAATCGAATAATGACCAATCAACGTATCGCTATTCTTTCCAACGTTCAGCCTTTTTCCCCGAATGATCTGTCTCGAATATTTTTTAATATATTAATACTGATGCTAAGTTTTCGAACACACGGAGAGAACTAAACATTCTGACTGCTCTGTTATAAACTTTTTTTGCTCTACGTCAATGTTAATTTGTGGAGTACACGAAAGGGACTAAAAATTTTTGACTGCTCAGTGATTTCTCTCAGACTGTTTTTGATTACTTTGATTTTCGAAAGCATTTCTTGTAAACGCAAACACTGATCAGCTGAATACCATCTGTGGCGCTATTTTGTTTTACTACGGCGATGAAAATAATGATATCCGCCAAAGGAATGGATGCCCTGTGATGAACTTGAAAAGAAAACTGAATCCTATTCGCTTAATGCATGAAGAAAAACACGAAAACATCCATGCAGCCAGCTCACGT
This sequence comes from Stegodyphus mimosarum, assembly GCA_000611955.2. Lineage (NCBI taxonomy): Eukaryota > Metazoa > Arthropoda > Arachnida > Araneae > Eresidae > Stegodyphus > Stegodyphus mimosarum. The sequence goes on from KK122328.1 coordinate 189,492, forward strand.
GCCAAAATTAAACCCCGGACTAAACTACTACCGTTCGGTGATTTTACCGCTCTGCCGCTGGTGGGCCCGTCTGTAGCGTTTTAAATCTAAATGCCAATTTGCTTTCATTTTCTTACGTATATATGCATATTTTTAAAAGTAATACTTTTTATGTTTGTAATATTTTTTGTAATCTCAACTAGAATCGAGGTTACAATCATTTTTTTAATACTTCAAAGCGGCCAAAAAAAAGAACTAAAATATTTAAAATAAAATTTATTACTCACGTATAGCTTGTAATTATTATATTTGAAACACCCCCAGCTGCACATACAACTTGAGGACACACACATTTCTTTTCTTTCCTCACTTTACTTCGTACAAGGAAGTACTGCAATCACGAAAAATTCCGGGTACCACATTTCAGCGAATCCATTTTGACAGCTATCGAATGCAGTTTAACGATCTTTTTCCGTGCAATCTGAACGTAAAGACATAATAAAGGACTCTATTTCTCCAAACGAATAATAAAACTGATTTAAAATGGATGTAGAAGAGATTTTTTCATGGTGTCTGAATGTACGTACGTACGTATGTATGTATATGTCTCGCATACCTCAAAAACAAGTAGCCTCAGAACGTCGAAACTTTGTATATATGACTGTACCCACGCTGTTACTCGGCTTAGTGAGTTCAGCGTTTTATTCTTATATGCTGGTAAATTGTGTATTTTTTTCTTTAAAAATAATTGAATTATGTTGTTCTTATCTTCCGGTTAAATTTTTTATGCCTTTAGTAAATCTGCATGCAATATTTGTAGAATTATCAACAATTTAAAATTTGTTTAAGTGCGGATAAGCCTAATTATTCTTACCGTAGAAGACATATTTATTTACATTTGAAACTTAGCAGAATAGGATTTGCTGCCAATCTACAGAAACCAAGCTTCGCAACAACAAAGATAACGCCTTCTTTTATTATTGCAAATTCAATCATGCTTAATCCATTCTGGAATTTATTCGAGGAAATAAATGTTTAAGATTTACCCCGTAACTTTTAATATAGATATTATGAGTTTTTGTGTATTTTCGCCTTGTTGCGAATTGAATGAGAAATACTGAATCGTCTATAAGAAACTGTTCCTTTTTTTTTTTTTTTTTTTTTTTTTTTTTTTTTTTTTTTATTTTTTTTTTAATTTAGATTTATTATAGTATTTGAATGGAACGTGTGGCAAAGATAAGATAATTCTTCAGACAATATAATTTTTGTGCTCTATTCTGATTGCAAGATTAAGTGAGATGTAAATTAATTGAATGAGAAATACTAAATCGTCTGTGAAAACTGTTTCTTTTTTGTTTGCTTGTTTAATATCTTTTATACATCGTTTTAGATTTATCGTACTATTTGAATAGAACACGTGGCAACGATTAGGTAATTCTTCAGATGATATACATAATTTTTGTGCATTCTGAGTTATAAAATGAATAAGATGTCAAGCTGTTAAGAGAACTTAGCGACAGAGTGTCGCTATGGTAAACACGTATAACGAATTTTAAAGAATGCATTCATCTTGTTGTGGTTTATGTGCTATTGATGATGTAGATTTAATTCAATCCAATAAGTTTAAATGAAATGCAACAAAAATTGCGTGTAATTTAATATTCCGTACAAGAAAGTCATGTGGTGCACACATCAGGTTTTTTACTCTAAGCTTCCGTATTCTGGTCTTTTTGATAAAATCAAACAAAAACAATCAATTTTACAAAACCATAAAACAATCAATTTTACCATTCGAAATAAATTTATCTCTTATTATTTTTTTTGAACAGAGAAGCTCAGATCGTTTAATTTTTTTCTTAGAACTGCAATTAAATTTGTTTTATTTTCCCGTGCAAATGCAGCGCGTGAGATATTTTAAGAGAAAGCTACGCCTGAAAAGTTAAAATACAGAACCACTCGGATTTAATAAATAGATATCTCGTTGTTGTACTTTTTTTTTTGCTATCCAGAAAAATCAAGAAAGTACCAGAATGTTCTCGTGCTTGATTAAAAAGCCTATAATAGACGGATTAAAACATCCCAGCTCAGTTGTCTTATGTAAACTGTGTTTGTTTACTTAGTACTGTTTTTGAATGTAGGGAATTTGCGGTGAGATCGGATTAGCTTTCTCTGTATTTTGAATTGAGCTCTGTTTAACGTTTTAGTAGCATAAAATATAACTACTGTGAGATATTGCGCTATTGTACGAATATCTCTGTGGAAATTTCAGCATTTTGTTTTATATCGAGGGGTAAGAATAAATTTTATTAACATTTTATCGACTTGTGCATTCAATTTATTACGAACCCGTACGCACACAACAATATTTTTGTTAGATTGAAAATGTAACAATTTCATTTTATAATAACAATACTCATACATTTCTCCCTCTCGATATCCATCTTACTTCTACCATCTGAATAGCAAATGTTTGTATTCGAAGTCCATGCCTTTTACAAAGGTTTGAAAGTAAGTGGCTGTTAAGAGTTCGGCATTAAATAAAGTGTATAATTTTATTAGTTCCAATTTCCTCAACTGCGTTGCTGATATTTTTGCTGCAAGAACCTCTCGATGGATTATACAGTGTTTAAAATTACGATCATAACCAGTAGCTTTAATAAATGATTTAAAACCGATTCTTTTGCCCGTCATCGCTTTCGCACCATCTGTGCATACACTACAGAAATTTTTCCGTTCTAAGCCTTCATTTTTAAAAAATACGTCAATTATGCTACAAAATATGTCTTTCTCCTTTTACATGTTCTTTCATAGAACGATAAAATAACAATTCTTCAAGGAAGCTTTTTTATAAATACATCTGTCGTATTTTATAAATGCATCTGAGCTATTTTTTTTTTTGAATATCAGGTGCTTCTTCCAACTGAATTGTAAATTTTGGGCTTTCTTTATAGTAATAAGTTGTTGAAATTGGTCTTTGGTAATTTCAGAAATCTGTTGGCAACAGTGTCGTTTGACAAAGGAAGTCTCCGAATTTCATCTCCATATTTACTTTCATGAAGCATTTCTAACATTTTAATGGCAGCAGGTAATACAAGAACTTCTCTAACAGTGTATGGCTGTTTACTTTTTAGCAATCAGACGTGAAACTTGAAACTTCGCATGAGTTCAAAATATTTAAATGCCAATCTTAGCCGCGTAAAAAATATTAAAATACAAACTGCTCTGTTTTTGAGATGCACACACATGTTGTGATGAAACACAAACAACCTAAGTATGCTAAAAAAGCTTTATGACTACTCTACCAGCGCCGTCGCCATTATTCTTAGCACGTCTATGTGGTAGAAAATGCTACGAACTGTGCTTTTGTAACATATGTATATTCTGAAACAACTTATTAGTTGAAATTGCAATGCAGCACCACTATTATTATATATATGCTTAGTGATATTTTTCAGTACGTAAATACACTTTACAGTTCAGCTTGGCCCGTATTACGATTTCATAATTGCACTGGCAGAAAATGCAATATATTAAAGACAATGAAGAAATTACGACTACTATTTCTGTAAACTCTTATATCCTAATTAAACATTTGCTACTCCAACATTTCGCTTTTCGATTCCATTTCGGGTCAGTACCCACGGTTTAAGAAACACTGGCTTAAAGGAACGAAGAAGCATGCAACTAGCGAATGCAAGAAAGTGAGTGAAGAACTCTTTTTACTTCCTTGTACGAAGTAAAGGAAGTATTGTGACTGAGAAAAATTTCGAATATCATATTTCAAGGAAAATACTCACTTCAAATGCTCTCAAAACCATTTGAACGATGTTTTTGTGTGACATCTGTACGTACGGACAGAATAATGGACTAATTTTGACAAAAAGAATTGTAAATTGTATTTAAAATTGATTCAGAAGAGATTTTTTTGACATCTCTATGCCTACGTATGTATTTCACATAACTCAAGAACGAATAGTCGTAGAACGTTAAAATTTTATTTATGGAACTGACATAATACATAGTAATGAACCTCCCTTTTCGTTGCAATCAGCTGCACCAATCGTATATATACACTGGTGTGCAAAAATTAAGGACGAGACGGTTTTTTCAATATAACTTTGTACAAAAGCTTTGAGCTTTATTAAAGCTTTATTAAAGCTACACATTTAATACCGTAAGATCCCCAATACGTAAGGACATGAGTAATGTAAGCAACACTTACTAAAAGAGAAATCAGAGGGATAAAAAGAAGCTTTATTGAAAAAGTAGCATGGAGAGCAATGCGACTGAAGGCCGAAAGATCCCTGTGATGGGTGTCCAGCAAGAAACATCCGGTCTTTAATAGGGGATATGATCTCCCCTGACTGCTAGGCAGGTTTCACAGCGTCTGCCCATGCTGAGAATGAGGGTGTCAATGAGTTGTTGAGGCATTGCTGCCCATTCGTCTTGCAGCGCCAATCGAAGCTCCGGAATCGTTACTGGTGGTAAGGTACGAGCTGCCAAGCGTCTGCCTAGAAAATCCCATACATGCTCGATGGGATTGAGATCCGGAGATCGTGCCGGCCAATCCATACGTTCAATATCCTCACTCTCTAAGAGCTGTTCGGCAGCTACTGTGCGATGACATGGTGCATTGTCGTCCATGAAAAGGAACTGCGGACACACAGCGCCTCTAAAAAGACGCACATATGGAAGAAGAATCTCGTTACAATAACGGGTCCCGTTGACTGAACCTGCGTCGAAGATGTGAAGGTCTGTACGACTACCAAGCATGATGCCTCCCCAAACGAGAACACCGCCACCTCCATACCTGTCCCTTTCAATGATGTTCGAGGGATGATTGCGGCTTCCCCGCTCTCTCCAGATGAGTATGCGATGAGAATCGCTACTCAGACTGAATCTGCTCTCATCTGTAAAGAGTACTCGTCCCCATTCATTGTCTCTCCAATTCCGGTGTTCCCGGCACCACAGAGAACGCCTTCTCCGATGGGCAGGCGTTAGAGGTACACACCGTACAGGGCGTCGTGCAAACAGACCACCACCGTGCAGTCTTCTGGCCACGGTAAAACGCGATATCGGTCGTCCAGTCGCCTGTGTCGTGTGTCTAGCGATTTCTCCCGCTGTCTGCCGCCTGTTTCTTCTGGCCTGTAAGGCAATATACCGGTCATCTGCGGGTGTGGTTCCTCGTGGACGACCACTACTAAACCCCCGGATAGCTGTTCCTGTAGTTTGAAATTGTCTCCAAAGTCGTGAAACGATGCTGTGAGCAATTCCGAACTCTGCAGCCACACTTGTCACACTGCGGCCTTCCTCCAACTTCCCAATGATTCGACCTCGGGTAAAAGCATCCAGATGTCGTCTAACAGATTGATTATTCGCCATTTCTCGCTGAGGCAGCAACTCGGTGTGATTTTAACTGCTATACGGCGTGCAATCTCTTTGCCAGAAATACTGATCTTACACCGACAACATGCTTTATACTACTCAGACACTCCCCCATTACATCTACCTGCATATCTGCGCATGTGCTACCGTACATCACCTTACTTAATCTCCTGATTGGTCTTTCTGTCTGCTCTGCCTCTTCGTTCAGCTGATATGCTAATTTTTCGACTTCGTCCTTAATTTTTGCACACCAGTGTATATATACTTCCCACTCCGTTATCTGGCTCGGTGAGATTAGTTTTTAATTTTTTATATGATCGTAAATTGCGCATTTGTGCTTTAAAAAGGATTGAATTATGTTATTTTTATGTTTCGGTTAAGGTAGTTATGCCTTTAGTTAATCTACATGCAATAATTGCACAATTATCAACAATTTAAAAGTGGCGAGTTAAACCTAACGAATCGCCATTCGTTTACATTTGAAACTCAACAGAAGAATGAATTAAGTTAGTTTCTGCACCTTCATAGCCTTTTTGCCGAGTAAACTTTCAAAAGGTTTGTAGTGACATTAGGTATTTTTTGGAAGTAGGAGAGAAGAAAAATGAGTAAGGCCTTCGCCGGGATCCGAAACACGGACCTCTCGAATACTCTCCGAGCGTGCTGACCACTACACCACGAAGGCATGCCAAAACGCGGGGGAAATACCTTATAGGTTTACTTTTAAAACAGTAAACTTTCAGTTTTATGCACCGAAAAATCTGCCTTCTTGTCCGCTGGCCGAATTGCTTGTTTTTGCGTAGAAACTCTAATTTAAATTGTGGAAACTGTTTTTTTTAACTATTTTTTACTGTATTTGGTGTTTTATGTTTTTCTATATTTTACAATTTTTAATGAAGATGTTCAAGTTTTTATGTAGTTTAGCTTTGCCGCGAAGTGGGAACTAAATTAATTGAACGAGAAATATATCTCTAATGAAATTCTACAAAATACGTTTAAATGAAATGCAGCAAAAATTGTGTATAATTTAGTAGGCCATACAAGTAAGTCATGTGTTGTCCCTATCAGATTTTTTTTTTCATTTAAGCAGTAACGATAAAAAGAACTACCATTTCAGGACCGATTTTGCAAGGTAAAAACCTCACATTATATTAGGAATTTCTAGAAGGAGAATCTGTTATGAATAACTCTTTACAAACATTGTTCATAATACACTGTGTTACATAATATATGTAACTGACATTTTTATGAAATTAAACCCTAAGAGCACTATTAAAATGTTTCTTTTAACAATACGTGCGATGCGCATACTTGATATAGAACTTGGTAACTTGGTAGCTATTTGGGTATGGAGGAATGCTTATGTATGTAATACACGTATTATTGTTTGTATAAATGCTTGATATGTATTTTATAAGGTATTTTCTCCCTCTTCAAGCATGCTTCCATGGTATAATGGTAGCACACTGGGCGTGTATTCTAGAGATCCAGATTCGAATACTGGCAAGGGCACTGCTTTTTTTCACATCTTCTGCTTAAAAACAAACCAACGACTCAGGGATTTAAAACGTGAAGAAGTAATGTTTGTTAACTTAAAGCTCCTAACATAAATATTGTGATCACGGCTTTGCAGATCTATTTAATTACAATGTTATGATCTAAATCTACTTAAGAAAATGAGAGTTAAAACCAAAAAAGGAAAATCTTTGGGGAATGTGAAAAACTATACAAATTTCGTTGCATTTGTAGAGACGTTACGTATTTTTTTGAAAAATGAGCCATGTTCTCTCTGGGACTCGAACCTCGGTCCTCTCGAATACGCGCCGAGCGTGCTGACCACTACACCACGAAGGCATGTTAAGAAGGAGGGAGAAATAACTTACATGCTTCCCCATTTAAAGGGTGACTGGGGATTAGGGGACCCAATCGCCAAATGCTGGTGGTGGAGAATCGTCATCCACCCCCTTTTTTGTTCGGGCGCCACTGTGGAGTGATTAGAACATTTTGTAGTAGGAGATGAGAAGAATGAGCAACGCCTTTGTCGGAATTCGAACCACGGACCTCTGGAATCTGTGCCGAGCGTGCTGACCAGTACACCACGAAAGCGGAAGAAATACCTTATACCCTTGTATTCTTATTCTGCATTTTAATAGGCTTACTTAAAATGAAAGAATTCGATTTTAGTTCTATCGTAGAGGGGAATCAGTTTTAGATGGTTGCAATGTGAATTAATGAACATGAATTTATTATTTATTATGAGTTTTAGATGGCTGCAATGTGAATTAATGAACACGAATTTAGTATTTATTATGAGTTTTAGGTGGCCTGCAGTGTGAATCTTTATATCTTTATAGCGCTATGGATGCGATGTAAATCAATGATGACGCTGTTGACATTTTTCTATCATGTAAATCCGTACTATCAAAAATTCAAAATCATTAAATAAATTTGTACGGAGAATTGTTCGAACTCAGCTAATTTTAAAACGTTAAATAGGGAAGTAAATTTAATTATAATAGAGTAAACAATAAGTATATTTAATGATAATAGCACAAATTACTTTGTAATTCCTTTCATGCCTTTGAAATATGAAACACACCTTATTTAATTGTCAATATCAGAAAATCTTCGACTGCTGATTTTGTTAGTGTGGTAATACTTTGGGCAAATAATGTTTGCATTCTCTTCTGAATTTCTAACAAATACATACATGAATACAAATATCTGGTCGAAAAATATCAGAAGCAAATTGCATATTGTAAGAAAAAAACCCTCCTTAAATTGGATTTTTTACATATCATGTGGCATCATTGTTTATATGTGTAAGTTACAGACATGTATTTTAATACGAGGAACATAATTGCTAAAACTGCTTTTGGAATTATCTATGAACTTTCATAATTATCCATAATTATTAATTATTTTCTTAGGGATCTAGTGCATATGCTTACGTTTGTCATCTTTGACGACGAATCTGAGTTTCATTTTGAAAAATATCGCATCCGAAATGAGTGTACTCTCTTCAAGTGGAACCGTTAAGTATTTAATTCACAGTCATTAGCATACTTCATCTCTCTAGAAACTGACACATTGCCAACATATTACCCAATTAAACGAAAAGCTGTCGTTGACGAAAGTCCAAAAATATTTATTAACTACTAAGTTCCCAGCCTTTTAATGTTTCCCCAAGTTTATTAAAGATAATCCCAAACATTGATTGAATAATGTTTAAAAGGTGAAAAGCTCTGATTTCGTGTTTATTAATAAACATAAATTTTAAAATACAGTTTGTTTTGATATTTTTATTTTTTTTTTCCTACGTTAAGTTAGCGAATTTAATTTTTCGCTGTTTGAATTATCAGATTCATCCGGAACTACCTATAACTTGCCAGCAATTAATTTTAATAAATTATTAGCTGTTGCAGAGAATAAGTGAACTATGTTTTCAGGGGTATATCTTTCCAAGAATTGTATTTATTCGTACTGAAGTGGGTGAATATGTATTACAGATTTTTCCCTTAACTTGTATGCTGTGAAGTATAAGATATATGGTGATTTTTGGAGTGAAATTCAAAATATAACACTGTAGTTTAATTTTTCTTCTTTCATTATCACTAACTTTTTCATAAGAATTATATAAAATAATAAAAATATCGGATGTGGCAAGCACATGACCAGCCTCCAAATCCATGTTTCAAACAACACTCAGCTTTAAGTATCACTTCAGATTGATTGATTGTAAGCTAAATCTATTTTCTTGCTACAATGAATAGACTCATAATACTAAATTTTGGATTTTGTTTTATTAGGTATAATTGGTCATGTGTGAAAAATAGTTTTTCCTCTTATTGACAATTGTATTTTAATAGGCAGTGGAATAACGTACAGTTTAATTTGTTTTAATTAAAGAAAATTGAAGGTTTATAATATGTTTAAGTGCTTTGAAAGAAATATCATAGTTTACACTACCTTCTATGCTATTTCTATAGCACCAACAAATCTAAAATCATTTTGTTATGTATATATATAACCACTCGATAGTTAGTTTTTAATTAGGGTTATTTGACTACGGCAAAGGACTCGAGAGCTATTTGCCTAAGGGGGATGCCTTCATGGAGGACCTTCTAATGGAAATTGGCTCATATATAGTATATAGAGAGTACTGGCTCATATGCAGTATTATATTTGTTCTATAGTATCTCAACAATCTAAATTCATTTTGATATGCATGTACTACGGCAAAGCACTCGAGGGCTATTTGTCTAAGGGGAAATGCCTTCGTGGAGAATTTTATAATGGAAATTGGCTCATATATAGTATACAGAGAGTACTGGCTCATATGAGGTATTATATTTGTTCTATAGTATTTCAACAATCTAAATTCATTTTGATATGCATGTACTATGGCAAAGCACTCGAGGGCTATTTGTCTAAGGGGAAATGCCTTCGTGCAGGGCTTTCTAATGTAAATTAGCTCATATACACATTGCACATGCAGAAAATCACGAAAACACCCATGCACCCAGCCCATTCGCCCGGATTCGAACCCCCGGTCTGAATTAACAGAGTTCAGCTACTTTACCTGCTCCGCCGCTGGTGGGCGCGATAATTAATTATAAGATTGTTAGTTTTTGGAATTGCAGCTGAATAGTGCCTATTGTAAGTTTCTGGATAAATAAAGCAATAAATGTGTTGAGTTTGGTTTTTGCTTTCGTGTCTCCTCATTATGAACAATGCAAGAATAAGTGCATTTTTAGTAACATGCCTGTATTACAAGAGTTTTGGAGTTCTGCCAATGAAACTCTGTTATAAATATCATTCTTTTCTACAGCTTAATATAAATAAATATCACATCTAGATGTAATAGAAATAACCTTGTAGAGTTTCCCTTATTTTGCATAACAAATTCATTTTAAGTTTGATATCTTTGTATACCTTTCTTGCATCTCTCAACTTCCCCTAGTATTTTCTCGCCAGGATGTAAATTTAAAGTTAAGTGAAGAAATTTTAGATTATGATTTAATAGAGTTTTTCATTAAAAATTGTTACGGGCTTCAAGTAAAGTATTATTTCCCGTTGAATATTAAAGACTGTTATATGATTTTTGCAATACCTCCGGTTGTCCAGTTTTACCCAAAATCTAATCAACTCTTTATATACTTGTAAAAAGCTAGCTTAAAAAAAATAAAAGTTTTTTTAAAGTTTCATATAGTTTCATATCGTGGGTGAAAAAATCGTCACACACACGTACAGACAAACATTATTGTAAAAATAGTAAAAACTTGCTGAGGGGACCCTAATTCGTGTTTTTTCACTGAAAACTTACTACTGGATTTTTGGAAGGGAAAACACCATAAGGTATTTCTCCTGCCTTCTTGGCATGCCTTCGTGGTGTAGTGGTCAGCACGCTCGGCGCTTATTCTAGAGGTCTGTGGTTCGAATCCCGGCGAAGGCATTGATCATTTTTCATGACTCCTGCTTCAGAAATAACTAATAAAATCTACATTGGCTTCCCAACTTAAAGGTGATGGATGATGATTCTCCCCCACCAGGATTTGGTGATTGGATCTCTTAATCCTCAGTCGTCCTGTAAAAGGGCGAGTATACATAAGATATTTCTCTCTCTTTTGTAGCCTGCCTTCGTGGTGTAGTGATCAGCACGCTCGATGCGTATTCGAGAGGTCCGTGGTTCAAGTCCTGGGTAGGGCATTGCTCATTCTTCACATTTCCTGCTTTCGAAATAGCCTAATGTCTCTACAACACGACCTCCCATATCTTGATATATAGGTTGGTGGAAGGTGAAAATATTGAGTGCAGTGTTTTCCCTTTAGTTTACTTTTTCCTCTTTTTTTCCCTGTTCAATTTAATGAGCGTTTCTTGGTCCTGCTAGCATAAACAGGACCTAATGGGCTTCAAGTACCACTTCTGGTTGTCCAGTTTTACCGAAAATCTAATCGAATCTTTATGTGAATACAGAAAGCTCAGATAGGGAAAAAGGAAATTTTTTAAAGTTTCATATAAAGAGTTATCATTTGCGAAAATATCCTCACATATATACACACACAGATAGAGAGACATCATATTCAAAAAATAGCAAAAACATATTATGGGGATCATAAATCGTGCTTATTCACTGAAACGTACTATCAGATTTTTGGACTAAACCATTACATCCCTTACCTTGCATAAGTTTGCCAAGAGGTGAAAAGTCTTATGCTTCATTTCTAACAGCTCTTGTTGTATTACATATTATCATTTTTAATAAATTTATCAAAAATGCTAAATTGTATAAGCCTTTCAATAATTCTATATAAGCTATTTGGGCATAATCGTTTAAGCTATCTGCTTAAACGTCTATCTGCTTAGTGTCTTTTAATAAAATGGAGCAAGTATTCACGTTTAAATAAATTTTTAGCCCAAAGGGCGTTAGCCAAGAAGGGTTATTAATTTCGTTTCGGCTTTTTGTGTTGGTTCACTTTCCAAATTGTTGCCACCTAATGTTATCGCCTAGTATTATATTTAAAAAAATTAAGTGCATGTTTCTCGCATTGTGATAAAACAACGGTACTTAAAGGCCATCGAATTTCGAATAACGTACGTTTCCACCAGAATACGCGCGTCTCCAAGCCAAAATTTGAAATTTGGAATTTGTTTTATTATCGATTTCATATTTTGTAAAACTTTAAAGATTTTTTTATTAACAAATTCAAGGATTTCAAAGCAAGAAAAGGCAACGTTATACAGAAAAAACATTTTTATCTCCAGCGCGCGAGACTGTGTATCGGAAATATGCTCATTTTAAAAATATTTTGCGAAGTTTAGATACGAAGCACATGATGTTTAATAAATTAACAAACTCACAAAACGTTAAAAAAACGTCCATTTGGGCGTAATATAAAATCTGAAGATTTTTTCTTCTTATTTTTTATAATGTTTTTTAGAAAACTTTAATCTATTTAATTAATCTTTTAATTATTATCGTCCAAATATAAGTTTTCCAATAAATTTTACGAGATAAATTGGACAAATGATGCATTACAGGAGTCATGCTAAGTTCGAAACTTTGAAAACCTTCGAAAGTTATTCAAGGTGAAGAATTTCTCAATTTCTTTTTCATCCGCATGAAACTGATAAAATAATTCATTCATATATTTATATTTTTTTTATTTCCAGTATAGTATTAAGTTACTTAGTTTTTCGCTAACGCTTACTTTTATTAGTACTGTTTTTAGAATAAATCTTAGGATAAACACAACGATAACCTTTACTCAGCCGCATGTGTGCAAATATTTTTGTTATGAAAACATATTATAGATTGATACCACAAACATTTAATAAAGAATGTTGCAATCAAATTTATTTTTAACTGCCGCTGTTTGTTGCAATCACTACCTACAGAGTCCATGATAAATTTGAGGTGGAAATTATCATATGGTGATTGCAGATGAAAAAGAAAGCGCGGGTGTACCCTAGTATTTCATAATTTTAATCACATATTTATGTGCTGTATGATGTTTTTTGTTTAATAAGTAACATTTACTGTGTTATATCATGAGAGAGTTTACTATCTAAAGCCACATCATTCATCGGTTATAAATTTAGCTCCCAATAAAAAAGAAATCTGAAAGCTTTCAGATCTTATATAACGCTCAAAAGGGCATTTTTTAACGTTTTGTGTGTTACCGTTATTTATTAAATACCATGTTCTTCGCTCTTCATAAAATTCAATTCAACAGAATATCACAAAATATTTAAAAAGAGCATATCTTTAGAATTTCCGATACACAGTCTCGCTTGCTGGAGATATTTTTTTTTCACACGGTGTTGCCATTGCTCGCTTTGAAATCATTGAGTATGTTAATCAACAATTCTTTAAAGTTTTGCAAAATATGAAATAGATAATAAAACAAATTCCAAATTTGGACTTCCAGATGCCCATATTCCAGTGGAAACGTACGTTATTCAAAATTTCATGTCTTTAGATACCATCATTTTTTCACACTGCGAGAAAAATATATACATTTATGCAGATTCTTCATTATTTAATTTCTTTAAATATAATATAGGGCGATAATATTTGGCGGCAACAATTTGAAAAATGAATTGTCGTTTAATAGTGAGAGACACAAAATGGCAAAACGAAATCAATAGCCCATCTGGACAAACTGTCCTTTTGAGCTAATAATTTTTAAGTGCTATTTTTAAGCAGCTTTAGTTTGAAACTTCAGGTGTGCATCCAGTTTTGAATTTCGTGGGGACAAATTTTTACAGAAATAGAGATAGGCAGGGCTTCTTTGAGGGATATATATATATATATATGTAATGATTCGAAATGTGTTGAAGAAAACATTGGAACCTTTAACAGCTTTCGATATTGTGTAGATGGCTGAGAAGACAGTAGTGGCTTCAAGATAGGACAGAGTGGAAAAGCATGATGACGCATTTAGCACAACAGAGCTTGAAGAATCACAATCTTTATTTTTTTAAGTATATCCAATCATCTTTTTGCAGACAAGATATTTCTTAATTATGTTTGAATACAATAAGTTCCGTTTTAAAGTACGACGTCATTTCAGGCAAATAAGCAGCAAAATGGAAAAATAGCGTGTTGCCAGCAGAAAAAGAGAAACGCAGCAGTTCAAAGGAACACAAGAGGAAGTTTGACAGTTTCGGTTCGAGTTAGAGAAAATTTCGGTTTACAATTATTTAATTGGGCAGGAGGTATCTGCATTAAAACATCACATAATTTGGAATGATCTCGAATTTGGGAGAAAGGATGAATTTAGGGGGAGAGCACCAAATTTAGAAAGTTAATTTTGAGGTCACTACTAAAGCACCTATCGTATTTGTTATAGACATATATATATATATATATACTGGTGTGTTTGAAAATAAATTAATTTAAAATGCAATTGAAATGTTTCTTAACATTTCCGTATCAAATTTCATTCATAACTACGAAAGACATACGTTCAAATATGTAATTCAAACATATGGTATGGGAGGTACATAATATGAAAGAAAACTAATAACTTTAATCCAGCAATAGTCCTATTAATTCCTCATTTTAATCTGGATATGTTCCTTTTCTCGAATTTAGAGTGCGCCATTTGGAAAACGAATCCGCGTAGGTCAGCTTATTATACCCACAATCTGGTAATCATATACTGTTTTTAGACTACTTTAGAATATATATATATATATATATATGTAAGATAAATAAAATACGATGACTGCACTGC
>KK122328.1:205629-227214 GCA_000611955.2 Stegodyphus mimosarum
TATATATATATATATATATATGTAAGATAAATAAAATACGATGACTGCGCTAAGAAATAATTGGCAATTTCAAAATTGACTATTCTAAGTTTTATGTTCTTCCCCTAAGTTCATCTTTTCTCCCAAATGCGAAATCTATTTCTGCAAGAGGCTCTCGTTGCCTTTTGTTGCCTATAACATCAATATGGGCTTCCACCCAGTTCATTTTCACTTCATGAATTTTCTCAACTTTTACAAGGAGGTCTTTTACAAATAAGACCAAAGTTTTAGTGTTATCACTATCTGCTACTGCTTCCAAACCAGACAGTGAGACTGTATGTATATTAAAATATATGTTTGAAAAATCGCATTCCAAGGTTCAAGTTGCCATAGTCTACAGAGGGTGTTCACACATTTTTGTAACGATTTTGCAAAGATTTACATACAAACAAACCTTAGAATTTTATTTTCTAATATGTTCAGTCTGATAGCACTTTTGTTGAACTATCATATAACATCTTGTTTTTTAAAGATAAAAGTCCTTTTGTTAAAACATCAAGGTTAATTTTATTCCACTCCTACTTCAGAATCTTCTAGAGTTCATCCAATGTTTTGGGATGCTGGATATAAAGGGTTGTTGTAAAAGTCCAAATGCATAGTAATCCATAGGCAACACATCAACGGACTTGGATGGGATGCATTAAAGGGAATAGCTTCAATTCCGGTTTCATTCCTCATTTTTTCAAAAAAAACAGACCAGTAAATTTAGATGTATGGATTGGACCTTTATCCAGATTGAACTTAACACAGTGAAGGTTGTTTGGATAAAGACATGCAATTTCGTCTTTAAAAATAGGTGTTAAAACATATGTCTGATAATAATCTGTATTAATTTTGACATTTTTTTCTATTTTCTTTGTTTTAAGTATTCTGTCGTAAGAGAATCCAGTAATAACCATAAAATCTCTAGAAAAACATTCCTTGTTTTCTCTGAACCAATATATTAAGTTTTTTCTCATCTTTTTCGGTAGTAAATCAATCTTTTTCTATTGAAATCAGATAAGAACATCTAAGCCTCAACAGGTGTAACTATATATTTCCATTTTTCACCTGCCAAATAATTTTCATACGGCAATCTGCACATAGTAAAACGGCTGAGAAACATGTTTCGGCGTTATGCCCTACACATCATGTTTTTTTTTTTTTTTTTTTTTTTTTTTTTACGTAAAAAGGAGCTTTGTCCCTGAAGGACTATTGTTTTCGTTTCGGCATTTTGCCTCGGAAACATTAAATGTTGGTTCACTTTTCAAACTGTTGCCACCCAATATTGCAGCCCAGTGTTATATTTAAAGAAATTAAATAATGAAAAATGATGTATGTTTCTCGCATTGTGATAAAAAGACAGTACCTAGAGCCATCGAATTTTGAATGACGTAATCTTACTGCTAATATGGGCATCTGGAAGACCAAATTTGAAATCTGGGAGTTGTTTTATTATCGATTTCATATTTTGTAAAACTTTAACGAATTTTTGATTTACAAACTCAAGGATTTCAAAGCGAGTAATGGCAACGTTGTACAGAAGAAACATTTTAATCTCCAGCGCGTGAGACTGCGTATCGGAAATTTCAAAGATATGCTCAATTTAAAATTATTTTACGATATTGCTCTTGAACTGAACTTTATGGTTAAGGTGCGAAAAACATGATGTTTAATAAATAAAGGTAACACACAAAACGTTAAAAAACTCCCCTTTGGTCGTAATGTAAAATCTGAAAGCTTTCAGTTTTTTTTTTAAAATTTTTTTTGTTTGTTTTTCTGTTTCCTTTAGCTTTAAATCAGATTTCGTAATTTTGATTACAGTTCCTATAGAGATATTTGAAGATTTTTCAATAGCTCTTTGGGGGTCTGGATTTTCTTTTAAAAAATTAAATGCGACTTTAGATTTAATAAGAGCTGTACTTAACATTGTTGAGTATGCATTTTTTGCCTTTTTCGCAGTCAGATGTAAACTTTGAAGTTTCGTTCCTTTTATATTAATTATGCCACTTATTTTTTGAGTAGAAATATTAAAACCATGCTTTTTACATCTTCTTTAACAATTGAATAAGAGTATTTCTCTTCGGGCAGCGAAAAATATATAGCCTTCGATCCATTGTTTATTTTTTAGCAACATTTAAAAAAAAATAATATTTTTAATGCTGCAGATGGTAAATAAACCTTACTCCAATTTATGCCGGTCACATTTGTATTTTAAAATGAATATTTAAATTCCTACAGAAAATCAAAATCGTTACAAAAATGTGTGAACATCCTCTGTGTCTCTTTACTAGTCAAATAAATCACATATGCTGCACCAATTATCTTGTCATAACCCTAACCGTCAGTGAATATATACAATTCTCCTACAGAAACTGCTTTTTTCAATGCAGGATGTATACGGTTAATATTAAAGACAGATACCTGTATTATATGCAGTAAAACATAAGCATTTAAGGACTGTAAGGAATAAATGAAATACTGCAGATTTTGAAATCGAACTTTTCACTTTGTAAGGTTTATTATACGTTTACTAACAGTTATTTTAAGTTTTGTATCTTTCCTATCTTATTCTAATTTCAGCTTACAATTTCGTGTCAGAATGTTATTTTAGAAACGCAGATAATGCAAATGAGAATGAGTACTATTTAAGTCGTGACTTAACCGACTTAAGAGAGAGAGAGTCTGATTTCCTGACTAGCGCGCGTTTGCCTTCTGGCTACATCTCTCTTAGCTATTATTACGCTCGGCCATATCTTAGGCCCTTGCTAGGCTTCGCCGATTTAATTAATACTTAGGGGCCAACTAGCTAGATTTTGATAGCTATAGAGCTTTAGTTAAAATGTAGTTTTAGTTCAAATTATTAGTTTTAAGTTCAAGCCCGAGTGGCGGCTTTATGTAAAGTTCTAAGTCGAAACTGATTGTAAATATACTGAATAATAAAGGGTTTTAAACCCTTTTCAAGTCTCACATGTTTTGTTCACACTTAAGCGATTATTCGCTTGTTAAGTGCTCGTGGGGTCCGGAGTTAGAACTTTAGATTTAAATAAGTGAACCTCATAACTTGTAAGAGTCCATCAAGCTTTCTCGAAATAGAAAACATGAAAATCAGCTATAGCCTTTTAAAGATTCATAATCAGGGTCTACCGACTGTTAGTCAGACGTGCTTACCACTTTTACTCCGAAGGTCCGGCATAGGAAGCGGAAAATTCCTTATACTTCCTCCTCTAAAGGAAAAGGAGGAGATCCAGGCGAAGTATCCAGGTAATGACGAATTACTGTCCTTCATGTTTTAGCTCAAATGATACACTGTGGGAAAAAAGTTTTAAAAAAAATCTGAAAGATTTCAGATTTTAAATTACGCCCAAAGGGACGTTTTTAAAGTTTTGTGTGTTACCTTTATTTATTAAACATCATGCTCGTCACACTTAAACCCTAAAAGTCAATTCAACAGTAATATAGCAAAATAATTTTAAAATGAGCAATCTTTAGGATTTCGATACACAGTCTTTTTTTTTACTTACAATATCACCGCTGCTCTCTTTGAAATCGTTGAGTTTGTTAATTAAAAATTCGTTAAAGTGTTACAAAATATGAAATCAATAATAAAACAAATTCCAAATTATAGCTTCCAGATGCCCACATTCTGTGGAGGATTGCGTCATTGAAAATCTGATGGCTCTAGGTACCGTTGTTTTATCACAATGAGAGAAATATACATGCATTTATGCAGATTCTTCATCATTTAATTTCCTCAAATATAATGCAGGGCGATAATATTTGGTGGCATCAGTTTAAAAAGTGAAACAGACATTCCGAGTGACTCGATGCAAAATCGCAAAACGAAAACAGTACTCCCTCAGAGACAAAGCCCCTTTTTACTAATAATTTTGATAGCGTGCGTAAACCACGTTTTCATTATTATCGCTTATAATTAAATACGTCAAATTTTAAAACTTGCCAAAATGTAAACTCGCGTATTTCTTACAAAATTTTGAATAAAAAATTGCAATGTTTTGCATGTGTGTTTAGAAATACATCTACTCTAAAATGATGGCAAAACTTTTATACGTTATAATTTAGTTTTTAGAAAATTTATAAAAATTATTCAAAAATGCAAGTTTTAAAACTAATTCATAAAAAAATGAGAACTTTATTTGGAATGAACCTAAATTTCGAATTATGAAAGGAAGAATCAGATACGTTTAATAAAATGTAAGATATATTAATAGTATATACCAAATTCAATTAACATGGAGGAGCTAAACTTCTGAGAGCTAATTTTTAAAAACTACACGCGCGATTTTTACAAAACTTGGCAGTTTGGCATAATTTCAGACATAGAATGAAAATATGAAAAACAAAATTGGCATGTTATTTCAGAAAAAGTCCGATTTTGTGGCAAAATACCTATATTAAAACAATGCTATATATAAATCTAATATATATCCTAAGTTACGCTTTCCAGACATGAAAAACGCAATTTGAATTTCGTCAATCGGATCAGTAGAACGGGGATTAGAACTGTCGCCCCATTTTTTTCGTGGTGTACTTGTGCAGTCTCTTAGACATTTTTGAAAAAGCAAACCCAAAAATTCAGCTATGCATTGAACAGGTTTCGAACTACGGATCTTCCGACTACTAGCTGGACGTTCTACCACTTACACTGTAGAAGTGCGCAATGAAGAAGACGAAAATGTTTTATGCAGTGATGAAATGTAATAAAAATTCCGCTTATTTTTTTCTGTTAATTCAATTTATTTGCCTCGAAATCATCGAAATCCTTTCTGAAATCCCGCTGAAGTTTTTCTTTCACTACTTTTTCGTCAAATTTAGATATTATACCATATATTATGTCACGCTTCAAAGCTGTTTCGGAAAAATGTTAAACATTGAATAATTAAAAGACCCTAGGTTTTTTGCGTCATTTTGTCATCCCCACAAGCAACTGCAACTTTCGTATGGGCATTTGAAAATGTATTTGAAAGATAATCGTAATCTATTTTGCATATGTGATCTTATTTTCATTTGGAATAAAGTAAAATGTTTTATTTAGTACTGAGCCCTTTTTTGAAATTCTTAGACGTCTCTTCCAACATTTTATATATCAGATTTATCACTTCAAGAGATAAGATCGTTCAATTTCCTTGGTATTTTTAATTTACCTTTTCCAAATAATAATTTTGCTGTTGCAAAGAAAGGAAATATGAATAAATGCAAGAAAAGCATTTTACTAACTTTTATTTTCATTTTAAGCTGGACAAATTTTGTTCCATTCTCTATCTGAAACACACATTTCGCCGCCCAGACGGTATAGTGACTACTGCGGTACCGAAGATTCTGGGTTTTAATCCCGGAGAAGGCATGGATGTCTGTAAATGTATAGTGTCTTTGCAGCATAGGGGCACTCTAAATATATGCCGAGCCGAAAGTCCTCTTGTGCAGTTTGGTGGCAGAGGGTGGAAGACCCCCGGACCCCCCGGGGGGTGCTCTTTCTCAAAACTGGGACGGAAAGTAGAAATCCAACCTCTTTGAAGCCCTGAAAACCATTCTTCCATGAAACTGCACGCATAAAACTACAATAGCACGCCACTATAGTTTACTTAGCATTTTTCTGACTTTGAGATGAAAAAATTGAATTTCCTGATTTTAATTATGTTTCAGCAATTTCTTATGCAGTTAAGTAATTTTCGTCATTTAGAAACGCAATAATTTTTACTATTTTTTAATATGTTTGTATATGTATATATCTGTGAAAACATCCTGGAAGGTTTTACGCGCAATTCATAGAAAACCTCGTTAGCTCCAATTTTCCTTTATTAAAAATATTTTTTTGCGTCCTTCTGGTTCTCCTTGTCGAAGAGGAAGTTCAATAAAACAAATAATATTGAAATAAAAATTCAGAATTAAGCTTTAAACACGACGTTATTGTTTCATTACTAGAAATGACTTTTAATGAAGGCGGTGAAAAAATGCTTTATTGCATTTTACAGTCATTAGGTTATTTTGAAGCAGAAGACATGAAAAATGAGCACTGCCCTCGCCAGGACTCGAACCTGGACCTCTTGAATACGCGCGGAGCGTGCTACCATTACAACACAAAGGCATGTAGAAAGGAGGAAGAAAATACCTTATATACTCCCCCCTCCTTTTAAAGGACGACTGGGGATTAGGGGACCCAATCGCCAAATCCAAGTGGCGAAGAATCATCATCCACCATCTTTTAGTTCGGGCGCCACTATTACAGTGGTGCCCGAACTAAAAGATGGTGGTTGATGTAATTAGGTTAAATTAGGTCATTAGGTGGTTGATGTCATTAGGTCATTAGATTAAAGAGTCATTAGGTTATTTTGAAGCAAGGGACATACAAAATGAGCAGTGTCCTCGCCGGGACTTGACCTCTAGAATATGCGCCGAGTGTGCTATCGTTACAACACGAAGACATGCAGAAAAGAGGGAGAAAATACCTTATAGCAGAATGTTATCCCTCCCTTTCAAGAACCCAATTCAGCTTATACTACAAGAAAGTGCAAGTGCAATAAGAGTTAGAATATTTAGATAGCCTACACCGTGTACTCATTTATATAGCTACGAATACTTTGATTAAATATTCTTAAAGATTTTCGCACACTTACAGTGATAAAGAAGCTAAGAAATAAAAAAAAAATCACATTGATAATCCTTCAGTTTTTGAAAATATTTTATGCTTTCTCAATATCGGTTTTCAACCAATTATTATCAACGTTTTTAATATTTCAGAACTCCTGCGAGCAGTGCTAATCAGAGTACTTGTCCCCAGACCAATTTTTATCAACCATGTATTTGATACTTCGAAAATGCTTATCTCCTGTCTTATTCTCATTAATATCTATATTACGAGGCTCACAAGGTTTAGACACTTTATGCGTCCACAACAATCGCTGCTTTCATGCAGAACTGAATGCAAATTCTTCTTCTTAAGATTTAGCTACAAAGTAAAAAATGCATTTTGATTTTATTTGTTTGTTTTATTTTAAAGTCTAGCAATCATTTCTGTACTGTAAACGTTTTGTAGTTACACAACATATGCTAATGCCACGTGTCGCAGTTATTCAGTGTGGGCTCTGTATTGGAAAAAATATCATTCACAAATGATGATCTAAGCGGGATCTCATTCACACAACTCGATACACTTACATCACCAGACAAGACAAACTACTTTCCACGTATTTGGATGACGTCATCCAAAAACATATCTAATTTTAAATCTAATAAGTTCACTTTCTCTTCAGTAATCTTCAGACTTATCGTAACTTGCATGTTCAATGTTTAATCGTAATTCAGACTTATCACTTTCAAATAGATAATTTAAGCATTTTGATTTGCATTCATACTTCTTGTGATTCGGTCCAAAAACGTTTTTTTCGTGTCATCTATGACGAGGAAGAGACGCGTTTGTTCGCGAGGTTATAATATATCTTACTCAACTACAGCTCTTGCTTGTTTCCATAAAACTGATGTTTTCATTATACAACATTATCACATTATCATAGTTTTAGTAACCTCATGGAAAGTTTCAGTGGATTTATCTTCATTATTTATGGGAAGAAGTTAGTAAATTAGCCCTAATAGCACCTTTATTAAAACTTATGAGTAGCAGCTATTTGATTTAAACGTGATAGTATTTTAGGTAACGAAAGTGAGATGTAAATGCCTATATAAAGTTAAGGAAAAATTTGAATTACTTACATTTACTATATACCTGTTTTTTTTACCCTGATTAGAAGACTCACTTGTTATTGTGCTTCAAGCCATTATGTCCAACCAGTAGCAAGTTATCTACTTACTTAGCCAACCACAGACCAAAGATGAGGCCGATAGGCAGATCAATAGGGTATTTATTTCTATGTATTAGTAGTAGAATTACTATAATAGTTTGCAAATGCAATTCCGCGCACATTACATGGAACTGGAACTTCCATACACTGGAATTTTACAGATTTCAAAAACGGAGTTTTACAAATATTTAGAAACATCTTTAACAGTTGTAGTTCCAAACGACAAAATTTGGAGCTGTACCTTTACGAATGAATTTTGAACAGAGTTCATAATTGTGTTATTAGGTGTTACAGTTTTTAATTTTTTATTAATATTACAGAATTGGTGATTACAGGCTTTACAGTCTTTAATGTTACGGTTTTTTCAGTCTTGACAGGTACTACATTTCATCAGAGTTATCATTTATGTATTGAATTATCCGTATTGTTCTACTTTGAGCCCTATGATTTCCCAGGAGGAATTCTTATCATTTTGACCTGTATATAACTATGTGGACATTTGCACCGCTGTCTGCTATTCTTCTTCAACCCACTGTCCAAAGGCAGGGTCGGCAGGCAGAACAATCGGACATTTATTTCTGTGTATTAGTAGAACTATAATAATCGTTTTCCACGTATATTAAGTGGAACTGGAACCGATAGACACTGGATTTTACAAATCTTGAAAATAGAATTTTACATATATTTACAATGATGTTTTGAGAGTTGAAGTTCCGAAAGACAGAACTTGAAGCTGTGTCTTTACATATGAATTCTGAACAGAGCTCGGAATTGTGATGTTAGGTGTTACAGTTATAAAAATGTATTACAGTTATTACAAAATTGATGTTTAGAGACTCTCCAGTTATTAATGTTTACAGACTTTTCAGTCTTGAAACGCGTTACAACTCATCAGAATTGTTATTTTTGCATCTACTTATCAGTATCGCTCTATTTAGAGCTCCTTGATTGCCTGGGAACGAATCACACAACTTCTATTCATTACTTGTCGTTGGTTTTGACAGATTGTAGCATTCATTATTTTAACTAACCAAGTTATTTTGAGTTTGAACTTTCCTATCGATATCTCAAAGTTTCAGTTGCTGCCCGAATTTAGCGCGAGCGAGATATTATGCAAATCGCATATATCTGTTAGCAGTTTAAAAGGCAGGAGTTAACGAGGGAAAAGACAGAGTCTTGGATTTATCGCCGTAAGGCTGCGCGCGCAAAGATTTCCTCTGTCTACTGAAAGTTCGCCTTCATATTCAAATTGCAATTACTAGTTCTTGCTAGTGAAATTCGCATTATTGCATTTCACTAAGAGTTAGGCTTCCCTCGCCGTCCTACTTAACGTTAAACTTAGGTATTTGAATTGTTAACACACTTTATTTCATATTATTTTAGTTCAGCCCAAGTAGTGGCTTACTCTCAAGTTGGAGAGTTGTAATTATTTGAATTAAAGGGTCCTTTAAACCCTCCTTCTGACTTTGTAGTTCTTCAACACTAAAGGACATAGCCTAGATATGCTCACTGTCCTCCACATAGGGTTTCACAGTGTATGTTTACCAAGAAGATTAAGAGATTGAAGGAGAAACCTTATATTGGCGCCCGAACAGAAAAAATGAAGGAAGGAAGTTGGAATATGCCAAGTACATCCCAAAATACAGCTGCAATGCCTGATGGATTTGAATTCATAGTGGAAACCATCAGAGCAGCCATGAAGCCGGCAGTAGTTTTTGATGCCAGAGGACCTGTGAACACATTTTTGGAAAACTTAGAAGCGCATTTTTTGCTGTATCCAGTTCCGGAATATCGGAAGGTTATATTAGCTACAGGAGCATTGAGGGGCCAAGCATCGAACTGGTATAAGTGCATCGGAAAATGTCTGCTGGGAGAACCAGGAACGCCGACCTACACTTAAGAAAATTTCAAACTAGCAATTTTGAGAGCGTTTCCTGTTGTTAAAGACCGTGCCAAACTCGAAGCTGAATTGTTTAGCAAGTACCAACAGCGGGTGGACAAATTATCGGAATTTATTTTGAGAAAAATACAAGTCTTTAAATTATTGTGTGGTACGAGGCCGGACCCGGAGATTATCCAGATAATTCTGCCCAGATTGTTACCATCTATACAAGATTTCATGGAGCTAAGAAATCCCGTCACGCTGGACAAGCTGTTTCAACTCGCCGTGCGATTCGAGAGCAGGCGAGCGGCCGAAAATCAACGAAGGCAACCGTATGAGCAGCGGCCGCAGGGGAACCAGAATGCCGAAGGAAGAAACAGACGATGGCCGAGAACTACTGGTACCAGTCAAAATGCGAGCAGTCAAGCGCGCCAAGTACAGCGCCAACAAAATAATCTCAACTACGGAAGAAAATCATTCACCCCAAACAGAAGCCGGCAACAGAAGAAAACACCCGCAAAGCATTTAAACTCCTAAGGAATATTGCGGGGAAGGGGGTGCAATGTTCCGAGGAGAAGAAAAATCCTCTGAAGTACATCTCAATACGGTCATGGTGAGAAATATTGAATTACTGAAACTACAGTTACTAATTAGCAATGTACCTGCTACAGCTCTTTTAGATACCGGCGCTCAAGAAAGTTGTTTAGCGGAAGATTTTTTTAAGAAGCACTTTCGTAGATATCGTCTGCATAGCGTGGAAGGAATGAAGGTTGTAGCAGCCCAAGGAAAAACGTGTCAATGCATGGGAAAAATCGAGCTGTATATCAAAATCGACGACGAACAAAAAAAAATTATGATTCTTGTAGTGAAGAACCTCCAAGCATCAGTTATTTTAGGAACCGATTTCTCTTCAGCTGTGGATGCGAAAATCGATTTTGAAAACTCCACCTTGCAAGTAACCATGGACCCAGCGGAAAAGAAATCAACACCTCCCCCTGAAGTGGATTTAAGCCATCTAACGCCCGAAGAACAGGACAAGTTTCGGGAATTGTTAAGTCATTTTGCTGATTTATTTGATGATATTCCTGAATTCACACAGATCGTAGCACACAAAATTAAACTAACAACGGATGAACCTATACGTCAGCGTCCTTACGAGTACGATAAAGTTAAGGAACAAATAATAAAATACCATATTGATGAAATGATAAGAAATAAAATAATAACTCCTATTTTTGAGTGCATATGCGAGTCCTGTTGTATTGTGTAAAAAAATAATGATTTGCCATTAACTGATCCATTAAGGTACAGGTTCGCTATTGACTATAGAAAGCTTAATAGTATAACAAAATATCCAACTTATCCACTCCCGGTAATTGATGAAATTCTTAGAAGTATTAAATCAATAAAATACATTACCACGCTAGATTTGACATCAGGATATTTTCAGATAAGCATAAAGCCGGAAGATGTTCACAAAACAGCATTCATAACAAAATACGGTACATATGGCTTTTTGCGTATGCCTTTTGGATTGTCGGGAGCCCCGGCCACGTTTCAGAGGTGCATGGACAAAATTTTAAGGCCGGTAATAGGAAAAAGTACATTTATTTATCTTGACGATATAATTGTTACTTCAGAGTCGCTGGAAGAACATATTAAAGACCTTCGAGAAGTCTTTACTCTTTTGAAAGATGCAGGACTTAAAGTGAACATTAAGAAATGTAAATTCGCGGCAAAAGAACTCAAATATTTAGGGTACAAAATTTCTCAAAGGGGGATTGAAACAGATAAATCTAAAGTTATAGCAGTGAAAAATTACCCAATTCCGAATACAGCCAAAAAGTTAGCGACTTTCTTGGGTATGTGCTCATATTATAGAATTTTTATTAAAAATTTCGCAGAAATTGCTGAACCATTGTTAAAGTTGAGAAGGAAAAGAGTTCGTTTTGCGTGGTCTTCAGAAGCAAACGCCGCGTTTGAGAAGTTAAAAGAATCTTTAATTAATGCACCAGTTCTAAAGTTCCCGGAGAAAGACAAGGGTCTAGAAATTTATGCAGACGCATCAAATTATGCAATCGGAGCGGTATTAACACAGAATAGAAAAGCGATTGCCTTTTTTAGTCGTACATTGAATGATCCGCAAAGAAATTATTCGGCAACAGAGCGTGAAACTTTAGCAGTTCTCTCAGCTGTTCACAAATTTTGCGTATATTTTGAGAGATCTCCCGTAACAGTATATTCAGATCACGCGGCAGTTACCAGATTATTTTCAGGAAAGAATCTTTCGCCACGCTTATTTCGGTGGACCTTAAAGCGTTTGACCAAAGCGTTTGAGGAAGAAACCTCCAGATGAAAATACTACGAAAGCTCCACCACTACGGAGGGAACCGAACATCGAGAAGCGAGCCGCCGAAGGTGCCAATCCACAACGAAGGAGCCTACGAGTGGAGGAGCAGGAACGAGCCATTCTGGAGAGGAAGCGGGGGTTTCCGCAAAAACGGAAAGCGCCACCCACCATTCGTCCCCACAAGGTATTTCTGGAGGAAAGGAGATCGACCAAACGAAAAGCAGCCCCAGAGTTTCAATCTAGGAGCAGCAGACAACGAATTGCCCAAGCTACAGTATATCCAAATTTCCAGGAATGGACAAACAAACGTCTAACAGACTGGCAGAAAGATAAGTAGATTCCTTATTTTCTTTTTAAATTCACACAGTTATGTTTCTGATTTAAGTGCAAGTTGCAGATTTAAAAGGGAAGTTACCCGAGTGAAGGGTCGGTTGTCGGAATGTCGAAAGCGTAAAGGGCACTCTTGAAGGAACAAGTTAAACATGCAGCGAAGGAAATTCGAGTTTTCAGTTGAGAAACTGTGTGAGACTATTCGTGAAATGTTCTTTGTAATCCAGAACATGTTACTCACTGATTTTAGTCAAAAGACTCTCTGTAAATAAGAAAATTTTGTTAATTAAAAGCAACTAGTACGTAAGTTGTATAGCAAAACTGTTGTATTGTATTTTTATGTATAAATAATGAATGTGTTTAATGTAAAACTGTTTTCTATGTAATGCATGATTGTATGTAAGCCATAAGCACTGGTATTGTGAATATTGAATATTCTGGAAAAGCGTAAAGGATACGCAAGTTAAAATTAAAAGGTAATGTAAAAGCGTAAAGCGCGCTAAATTAGAAATTGAATATATAATCGTTACTTAACGCAATGAGCATTTAAAGAAAATTTTATTTGAAGATTGAAAGAAGGAATTATATGTATGAAATGCAATTGAAAATGTTTGAATGTTGTATGTAGTGTTCTCTGGTTTCACACAAAAGTTTAAAGTTCATTTTATGTTAGAACCTCAGGGTATTTCAGAGTTGTTTTAGGGGAGGTCCGAGGTCTTGAAAGTCGAAGAATTAACCCCAATAGAATTGAAGTCAGGTGGTAGTTGTGAACACTTGACAAAGTAAAACTGCGTGTTTTTTACAAACACTACATTCGGCCAGAGAACAAGGGGGAAGTTTTAAAAATGAATGAGTGTAAAATGAATGCGTTTGGCGAAAAGCGCTAATAGAAAATAAAAAAAACGCGAATACCTAAAGCGCGAATAAAAGTCATTTCGAAAATCATCAGAGGAAGGAAATGTTGTACTTTTCAGGTGAAATGTACTTATAATATGAAATTAAGATTTATTTCCTTTCAGATTGGAAGGAACCAGACTAATGTCAGTCAAGCCAAATTCCTGACGGATCTTTTGATGTGAAGAAGAAAAAGGATGTAAAGATTATTCTATGTTAAAATATCTAAGACACAAACAGAGATTTAAACTAAATTTAAAACTTACAATTGTAAAGGACGGTGAATAGGAAGGAAAATTTAGATTTAGAATTTAGCATCTTCACTAAAAGCCGATTTTAGGCTAGTTAGTTTCAGACTACTAAATTCTGGCAGCAACTATGTAGCATTCACTATTTTAACTAACCAAGTTATTTTGAGTTTGAACTTTCCTATCGATATATCAAAGTTTCAGTTGCTGCCCGAATTTAGCGCGAGCGAGATATTTATGCAAATCGCATATATCTGTTAGCAGTTTAAAAGGCAGGAGTTAATGAGGGAAAAGACAGAGTCTTGGATTTATCGCCGTAAGGCTGTGCGCAAAGATTTTCTCTGTCTACTGAAAGTTCGCCTTCATAGGCAAATTGCAATTACTAGTTCTTGCTAGTGAAATTCCCATTATTGCATTTCACTAAGAGTTAGGCTTCCCTCGCCGTCCTACTTAAGGTTAAACTTAGGTATTTGAATTGTTAACACACTTTATTTCATATTATTTTAGTTCAGCCCAAGTAGTGGCTTACTCTCAAGTTGGAGAGTTGTAATTATTTGAATTAAAGGGTCCTTTAAACCCTCCTTCTGACTTTGTAGTTCTTCAACACTAAAGGACATAGCCTAGATTTGCTCACTGTCCTCCACATAGGGTTTCACAGTGTATGTTTACCAAGAAGATTAAGAGATTGAATGAGAAACCTTATAAGATGACACTTGTCCTTTTGCAAACTTTTAAACTGATTTTGTGAAAAGGAATTTCCATGAAGAGTTTTCTGCATCTATAAATGCCTTTTTGTACACCACTTTTTCTCTTTTAAATATGATACATCATTTTACACGTTCTTCTGGATCTTGACATGATTGAAAACGCCTTCAGAGTGCTTAGAGAGTTTTTCACGATTGATTGCCAGAGAGGTGTTCCAACAGTTGCGTTGAGGGAGAGTTCAGCTGGTTTAAGTTTATATGCTCGTTTACAGCCGTCCTTGGTGATATCTGTGAGTTTCTCAGTAGCACTAATGTCCTCTGGAGTTGCAGTGGAATCAATCTCTTCTTGGAGTTGCATGATATTATTAAGGAGGTTTTATGCAGTATGGGGTGACCACCAAATTTTGTTTTGAATCTGATTTTGGTAATACTTAGTTCTGATATATCGCATAGGAAATATAGTTATGATCACTGAAGTTTATGTTTTGCTCCACTATCCAGGCTTGGACTGAATTAGCTACGTCTTGAAAGGCTAGTGTAACTTTAGGCCATCCTCTAGGTCTTATAGTCGTAAAAGTAGGAGGGTAATCTTGGGAGTTTAGAATGGTGAGTGCTCTTGAGTATGTGAATAGAAGTTCTGATACTCTAAAGTCCTCTATGGGGTTTCTGCATTGTACCCGTTTGGCATTTGCATCTCCCCATAGGATAATATTAGTTCCTTGAGAAAAGTTTGTGCACTAAGCTCCTATAAGAGCTTCCGTAAAGTTTTCATTGGGGGCGGGAGATATAGAATGAAGTAACTCTAAGTACTTTTTTTTGGTCTTTTAATCTAATTGTAGCTGAGTAAAGTGTGCACTTGAGTAAGGGAGGTTAAAATGGTTAATGTAAGCTTTGTTACTACCTTGTTATTGGACTGATATGAACAAAAGTAAATTAATAAGCCAGTAAGTTTACCTCCACTCTACTGCGGTACTTAGCAGAGCCCCAAGATAATACCTTTACTCACCATGTACTGTATTGAGAATGGTGCTGCTGCAGAGTGCTGTAAGTTTTCCTGTAGCGCTTTCATTCTAAAAGGTCGTATGATACTTTCTTTTTATCTTTGGAGGCCATGATCTTATGAGTGGGTGCTTCTCTGTAGGCTGGACATTTTCCTTCGTAAGCACCATGTTCAGTGTTTCTGTTGGTACCCTGGTCTCTAGTGATGTGGTGGCAGTTTGTGCAATGTTTTATTTGCTGGATGCAATCTCGATAATTTTGTATTTATCTACAGTTGGAGCAGACTGTTGGATTTTTGCAATTACTGCTCGTGTGACCAACACCTTGACAAATGAAGCAACTGAATCTCCCGTTAAAAGGTCTAACTGGGCAAGAATAAAATCTCAGAAGAATTCTCGCCAGGGGAGAACGGATGGCCCTCTGTTACATGATGTAATATCTGCTAACCACCTGTTCGACGTTTCTGATGTTCTTTTGACCTATTCAAGAAGAAGTATCACTTTTTGAAGGGATTCAGTCTGTCAGCTATTATCAGTTCTTGTTCCTGAAGGAGCTAGCTAGGAATATTCAACAAAATCTGTGATGTATTTGGTACCTTTGAATTTTTGTCTGCTCTCGGCTTCTTCTAAGAAGGAAGCGAGTAGCAGACACCGTTCATTATTGAGTTCTGCTCTTGAGGAGGTTGCAGCAGGCGGGGCAGAAATAAGGAAATCCCGGTATTAGGTTTAGATGACGCTAATTTGGTATGCGATTCTGCAGTCGCCATGTATGGTGAACAGTTTTAAAAGCTTAGCTTTATTTCAGGATGTAAAGAGTCATAGAGAAATCACAAGATGCTGAGATATCAATGCAAGCACTAGAAGGTATGGACTTTGTATGCTATTTAAGGGCTCACATTAAGTTTCTGCTCTTGTTGTGATTCACCAAAATGAAAGTAGAAATGATAGAAAAGCAAACAAAACTGATGGGCACTAATTACAAAAATTAGCTGAACTCGCAATAATTGGAAATAAATAATCTTAAAAATAGATTTATTAAGCAAAGCACGGCTATAGTTATTGCTTGCTATTTAACTCTTTATGCTATGTTATAATTATAGCTAATATGATTATTTAGCAATATTTTAACAAGTTATT
This sequence comes from Stegodyphus mimosarum, assembly GCA_000611955.2. Taxonomy (NCBI): domain Eukaryota; kingdom Metazoa; phylum Arthropoda; class Arachnida; order Araneae; family Eresidae; genus Stegodyphus; species Stegodyphus mimosarum. The sequence continues at coordinate 222,008 of KK122328.1, forward strand.
ATAATCCGTTTATAATGCTAATTATATATGTAAAAATTGGCTAAAATATACAATTGTATTAAATATTTAAAGTTCATTAATTGTATAATGTTATTAATAATAATCAATATTATTATTAATTAATAATATACTAACTGTATAATATTTAAAGACTGTACTAAAGTATATATTTCATTTAAAATACTGAATGAATTTTATGTGTTCTTTTCTTTCAGGATTTACTAACAGCTTTGTTCCCCCAGCTTGATATAGCTGTTATATATGTGATATAGCTTAATATACCACGCCTCGTGGCATATTTGATATATCGCTTATAAATATTTCTGCTATACGCCCATGAAATTACATCGTTATTGTTGATATTTAATCGATATACTATCTGATATAAATTCATGTCTTTCTTTAATAAATGGCAGGCAACCTGATTCCATCCCGGAAATAAAGCAGTTCCGTTCATACAGCATTTGCAGTATTGCACTAAAATATAGTGTTGGGCAGAAACAATTATACGCTTTAAATTTGGCACTAAACTAATGTATATGTAAATAGTGTGGTGAAACTTATATCGCCTGAGCAAAGCAGTTTAAAGACTCCAACCATCATCCAGCTGTTCGGATGAGCATCGAGCATTTGCTGTGAAAGCACTGTTCAAAACAATGATTCTGCTGTTGTAAGACAGCGTAATGTCCGAATTACATGATTCAGATCTAATGCATTTATTGTCAATAAAAAGCCTTTTGTTCGCTCCCAAATGTGTGAGTATCGGAAAATGTACCAGAATGGCACTCGCTTTTCAATATATCCCTTATCGTTCTTCTCGTCGCCCTAGAACTGTTCGACGATCTTACATGAGGGTTTAAAGTCATCCGTTTAAAATTATAATTTGCCTTGATTTTGATTTGAATCAAAGGAAATAATTTTGCAGGAAGTTATTGCAAATCATTAATAAACATTGCAATTCTTATATCACTTGAAAATGTCCAGTGAAGTTCATTTTTATCTAAACCAATACGTAAGCAAACATAATTTCAGATAAAGGGTAGCAAAGAAGAGAGAGGTATGTGTTTTTGTAATCGAAGTATGATGTGAAAGCATCAAGAGAGTTGTTATAAATGAACTTAATTTCATTCAAAAATAATTGCATTACAGTAGAATTCCACAAACTCGACTTAACTCTTTGAGGGAAAAGGCAATTAACGTTTCCAGCAAAACTCTTGTTGTGTTTACTACGTAGATGGTACAATGAAATTATTTGCGACAATTACACATATTTTGTACTTCTGGTGGTTAGTGTCAGTGACCACCGCCCCCAGAACACTTTCCTACATCTTAGTCTCTATGGTACTCATAGAAACATTTTTTCATTTTCCAAGCACAATGCAACTTTGCGTGTGCTGCATTTCCACACTGTTTTTACAGGCTTTTTCTTTTTGTTGCAGAGTGCACATCGTCGTGATGTTGTCTTCGATGCCTGATGCTTATTTTCTTGAAGACGAATTGCTGCGTCAACTACTGGCTTATGCTTCTTGATTGCCATCTAGTGAGCTACAAGGGAACTTCAGAAACGGTCAGTCTTGAAAACCACTCACACGAAAGAGTAAAACGTTCAATAGAAAAGGTGGTTACTGTAGGTAACCACCGCCCTTCAAAGATTTAATTTAGGCTGAGAAGATGTTCAGTTATCCGAAATGTCGAGTTTTACGGGAGAAAGGATTAGTCATTCACAACTCATAATAATATTTCTTCCGAATACCTAAATTCATGGGAATTTTACTAACGATTTTCTCTTTCTCCAGTCTCTTAAGACATCCAGTTTCATTCCCATTGTTATATTAATTTACTTTCTTTTCTTCTTAGTCGGACATTACAGTTAAATTCAGTTCTGACATTTTCAGTGACTTCAGTTGTCTGATATTTTTCAGTTCAGAGAGGTGACAAGTTATGGAGGACGGGGACACCTGGTGTCTAACAGAGGTTAACAGGTATCTGTTCTGCTTCCTCCTCCCTGCGTTTATTGATAATTTTCATAACGAAAAATTATAGTGCCAGGAGGAACTTTAGTAAATTCGTTCTACTCCAGTTTCGGCTTACGATGGTACAATTTAGTCTTAATATATATATACACTGGTGTGCAAAAATTAAGGACGAGACGATTTTTTCAATATAACTTTGTACAAAAGCTTTCCAAATCAACACATTTAATACCGTAAGATCCCCAATACGTAAGGACATGAGTAATATAAGCAACACTTACTAAAAGAGAAATCAGAGGGATAAAAAGAAGCTTTATTGAAAAAGTAGCATGGAGCGCAATGAGACTGAAGGCCGAAACATCCCTGTGATGGGTGTCCAGCAAGAAACATCCGGTCTTTAATAGGGGATATGATCTCCCCTGACTGCTAGGCAGGTTTCACATCATTTGTGCATGCTGGATATGTGGTTGTTAATGAGCTGTTGAGACACTGCTGCTCGTTCCTCTTGTAGCACCAATCGCAGTTTCGGAATCGTTACTGGCGATAAGTTACGTGCTGCCACGGGTCTCCCTAGTAAGTTCCGTACATGCTTGACGGGATTTAGATCCAGAGACCTTGCCGACCAATCCATGTGTTCAATATCTTCACTCTCCAACAGCTCTTCGACAGTAACTGTGCGATGAGGTGGAGCGTTGTCGTCCATGAAGAGGAACTGAGGACCCATAGCCCTTGTGAAAAGACGCATGTAAGGAAGAAGAACCTCGTTACAATAGCAGTCCCAGGTGACGAACCTCCTTGGGAGATATGAAGGTCGGTCCGGCTACCAAGCATTATGTCTGCTCGAACGAGAACTCCGCGACCTCCAAAACAGTCCCTTTTGATGATGTTGAAGGGGTTATTGCGTGTTCCCCGCTCTGTCCAGATGTGTATGTGTCTAGAATCGCAACTCAGACTAAATCTGCTCTCATCTGTAAAGAGTACTCGTCCCCATTCATTGTCTCTCCAATTCCGGTGTTCCCGGCACCACAGAGAACGCCTTCTCCGATGGGCAGGCGTTAGAGGTAGACACCGTACAGGGCGTCGTGCAAACAGACCACCACCGTGCAGTCTTCCGGCCACGGTAAAACGCGATATCGGTCGTCCAGTCACCTGTGTCGTGTGTCTAACGATTTCTTCCGCTGTCTGCCGCCTGTTTCTTCTGGCCTGTAAGGAAATATACCGGTCAACTGCGGGTGTGGTTCCTCGTGGACGACCACTACTAAACCCCCGAATAGCTGTTCCTGTAGTTTGAAATTGTCTCCAAAATCGTGAAACGATGCTGTGAGCAATTCCGAACTCTGCAGCCACACTTGTCACACTGCGGCCTTCCTCCAATTTCCCAATGATTCGACCTCGGGTAAAAGCATCCAGATGTCGTCTAACAGATTGATTATTCGCCATTTCTCGCTGAGGCAGGAACTCGGTGTGATTTTAACTGCTATACGGCGTGCAATCTCTTTGCCAGAAATACTGATCTTACATCGACAACATGCTTTATACTACTCAGACACTCCCCCATTACGTCTACCTGCATATCTGCGCATGTGCTACCGTACATCACCTTACTTAATCTCCTGATTGGTCTTTCTGTCCGCTCTGCCTCTTCGTTCAGCTGATATGCTAATTTTTCGACTTCGTCCTTAATTTTCCCACACCAGTGTATAATATTACATGTATATTGATTATTTCAGTTAAGATAACACAACGCGACACTTGTAAGCCAGGATGTAAATTAAGAAACTCTACACACAATGAAATGAAATTTTAGCCTACAATGAAGTACAGCCATAAACCTGCTAACCGCTAGCAACAGAAAAGAGGAATATAAGTGATAATCGACAGCGGTTAAGTGACTTTCTTCAGCTATCTTTTTACCAAAACAAATGAAACGAATGAGATCGATTGGAAATTCGACGAAAAGAACAAAACCTTCCCCAAATTCATTGCATAGATTACAAGAAATATTGACACAAACAGAAAGAAGAATTACAAAATTAAAATATATCATAAAAAATTTTTGAACAAAGCAGGAAAACATACGGACATTCACGCGCATGAACAAATATATTAATTACTAGTGAAAGTACCCGATGCCAGTTAAGTTGGATTGAGAGTAACGTATCTAAGAACAGAGAAAACCATACCGCTGCAAGCCTACTCTACTAACGATGCAAAAAATACTATTCACAGTCATACATTTTTCCGTCTGATGCGATATGGAACCACATAAAAAATTAATTTCGATAGAAAAATAAACTAACTCTCTCTCATTATATCAGCAACAATGGCACACAGTTTTTAATGATTTTCGTCTTTCTAATCAATTTTAGTCGACTAAATGTGGCAAAACATTGATCATAATTTATCAGAAATCAATAACGCGAACAAACAAACGCACAGACATTCTTCTTTATATGTATAGATTTTGTAAAAGTTAAAAATTTTTAATTAACAAACTCTACGATTTGAAAGCGAGCAGTAGCAACACTTTTCGAAATAAAGCATTTTTATCTCCAATTTAAGCTAATTTTTTATTAATAATTTCGGCTGATTAAAGTCGTACGAAAATGGGAATAGTCGAAATGACTTCCCACGAATTTTTGGAATCGAGAATAATGTATTTAATGTTTGTAAATGTATTTTTATTTTATTAGAAATTTTTTATTCAGAAACTCTATGATTTGAAAACTAGCAGTGGCAACAGTTTTCCAAATAAAGCAGATTTTTATCTTCAGTGTGCGAGACTGTTGCCACTCGGAAAAAAAAATGAGAGCGAAAATTGGTGTCTTCATAGGTTTTAATTAAGATCTCTGATTTTAGCTACTTTTTTTGTGAAAAAAGGACCCAGAAAATAATGGTAGAATGTTTATTGACGATAGCAAAGAAGTGACTGAGTTAATCCCTAACAAATACGCAAAAAGACATTCTTCTTTATATATATATATATTCTTCTTTATATATATATATATTCTTCTTTATATATATATATTATTTATATATATATGTATATGTATACATATATATAATAATGCAGTAATTAAAAAATGAACTTATAAAATTGTTTGCATCGTATGGGCGATGTTTGAAATTATTACGGATTAGCTATTGATAAACCACCGCATTATTTCAAAGATACACTGGTGTGCAAAACTTAAGCAACAGCAGGGTTTTTTGCCGTAACTCCACGAGAAATCA
>KK122329.1:5468-21687 GCA_000611955.2 Stegodyphus mimosarum
TGTTGCAAATAACATTTAATTTATGATTATATTTCCCATTTGTATTTTGCAACATATGTGGCAACACGTTTTTTACTTTCCTTCTCTTGGCAACATTTTGTTTTTGTCACTGTTCTTTACTTATTTTTGTCATGTAGAATGTGCTGTACTGATAACGATTTTGTATCCTAATACATGTTAATCCAGATGAATCTCTGTTTATTTATTTGTCTCCATTCCTAACATTAAACTTCAACAGGTTATGGGCCCAGGATGCTATAACTGCGCGGGAAAACTTATGAGCAAAGTGGAGATAAACCTTAGCAGCAATTTGTAAAGCCTAACACGGCAATTCTTAAGCCTTACTTGAGTCGGCAAATTAGTTCGCAAAATGGAAGCTGCAAAGATGTCGGTTAAAGTGATTGGCCTATTTGGAAATATCGAATTAAGTTCGTATTAAATTATCATGAAAACGCTTTAGAAGTCGTGGAAGGAAAACTGAAGAAGCCAGTGGAGCCTGATCATGCGGCCGAAGAGATTCGAAAGAGATTCAGAGATGACATGAAGGTTTATAATAAAGCCAATAATTGCGCTATGATGGTTCTTACGAATTCCATGACTGAAGACACTTTACAAAAGGTAATGAGATTTGAAAGCGCACGAGATATTTGGCTGGAACTTCACAAAGTATTTGAAGATTCGTCCGATAATCAACTTTATAGCATATGTTTACAGTTCTTCAAATTCAGTTGGTCAAGTGATGATATGGCGGCTCATTTATCAAAATTGAAAAATCTATGGAATGAACTAAACAGTGGACTTGAAAATAAGGAAGAAAACAGACTGCCAGAAATGCTGTTGATTTGTAAAATACTGGATACTCTTCCTCCCAGTTATCGTACTTTCAAATCGAGTTGGTTACTTCTTAGTGATGAAAAGAGAACTTTAGATGAATTAACCACACAATTGTGCACCCATGAAAGAGAATTAAGGAAAGATCCAAATTTTTTAGAAAGTTTAGATCAGGAAGCATTGATAGCAAATTCGGAATTTAAGCGGAAATCATCTATTATCAAGAAAAACAATGGCAAGTGTAATTATTGCCACCAGAGAGGACATTGGGTCAGAACATGTAAGAAATGGATAGCTGATGGAAAACCGCCAAAACCTAGTCCACGTACAGGGCCAAACAAGGGAACTAAGAACATTGTTGCTGCAAACATGACACTTCTAGCTGTAGATGAGGCAATATTTTCTGCAGAAACAAATTCTGATGATTGGTTTATTGATAATGGGGCCTCAAAGCATGTTGTCAATAACAGTCACTACTTTATAGACTTTGAAAGATTTAAGCTTCCTCACAGCATCACTGTGGCAAATGGAAAATCATTACCAGCAATTGGAAAAGGCACTATCAAGATAATGACCATTGTAAATGGTATGAATCAAATCAAAAATCTTGAAAATGTCTGGTATGTTCCAGAAATAAGTAAAAATCTATTTTCCGTGTTAGCATCCCAAGATAGAAATCAAAACAGTGTGTTTGAATCAACATTTAAGGATTGCTATTTAAAAATAGATGGTGAAATAGTTCTGCATGGAACAAGAAATGCTGGTGGGGGTCTTTTCAAAGCTGTGATGAAGACCTTAGTTCCTGAAACTCACATTGACATAAATGTGACTGAGAATAATGAATCAACTCTCCAACTCTATCATGAACGATGGGGTCACCAAGATAAAAGGCATGTAAAGGCCATTGTTGAGAAAGAGTTGAATATTAAGATTAAGTCTGATATGAAATTATGTAAAGCTTGTGTATATGGAAAATCCCACCGTTTAAAGTTTGGAACCAGGAAAGAGGTCACAAAAGCTGGAGAGCTGTTCTCGACAGATATTTGCGGACCATTTGATCAATCGTTTAGGAGATACCGTTACTTTGCAATCTTCAAAGATGCCTACACCAAATTTCGATACTGTTTTTTCTTAAAGCACAAATCAGAAGTAAAAGATGTGCTTGAAAATTTCATAGCTCACGCTAAGAACTTAGGGCATAAGGTTAAAGAAATACTCAGTGACAATGGTGGAGAATTTGACAACGAAGCCGTTCGAAAGATCTTGAACAAGCATGGAATCTCCCAAAGGCTCACAGCCCCATATACACCAGAACAAAATGGCAGTGCTGAACGAGAGAACAGAACAGTTCTAGAAATGGCTAGAACTCTCAAATACTCGAATGAGGAAGTGGACTTTCCAACTTCCCTATGGGCAGAGTTCGTTAGTACTTCAGTTTATATATTGAATAGGACGGGAAAGTCTTCAGTTCCTAATTTAAGTCCTTATGAATTATGGGTAGGAAGGAAACCCAGAATAAAACACATGCGCATCATTGGATCGACTTGCTATGTTCATATCCCAGTTCAGAAGAGGAGAAAGATGGACAAAAAGGCAACTAAAGGCTATCTCCTTGGGTATGATGGAGATGAAAGGTACCGCATTTACATCAAAGAAACCAGTACAGTAATCTGTTCCCGAGATGTCATATTTGAAGAGAAACCTTCCATGACTGGAAGCATTATAACATTGCCCCTGCAACAAGTTTCTGAAAGAGACTCATCTCAAGATGATGAAGTTGAAAATAAAGTAATAGACGAAGGCTCTCAACAGGAAAAGAAAGAAGTGGAGGATATACCAGAAAAGGAGAGTAGACCCAGAAGACAAATTTCAGCACCTAAGTGGACAAAGGATTATATCATGGAAAATTCAGAGATTTATGAAGAAAATCTTCCAGAAATAAATGGAATTACAAGTGGAATGCAGTGCAGCTGACAATCCAAGAAACAGAAATATGAAGGCTCAACATGCAAGAAAGCTTTCCAGGATGATCCTGAAACTTTAGAAGAGGCATTAACTAGTCCAGATGCAGAAAAATGGAAGTTAGCCATGGAAGAAGAGTTGGAAAATTTAAAACGAAATGAGACTTGGGATATAGTGCCTAGGCCTGAAGAAAGAAAAGTCCTGAAATGCAAGTGGGTCTTCAAGAGAAAACTTAACAAAGATGGACAAGTGGAAAGATATAAAGCTCGTTTAGTTGCTCGTGGCTACACTCAAGTCGAAGGAATTGACTACAAAGAGACGTTTTCTCCTGTAATAAAAACAAAATCAATTAGAACTTTATTAGCATTATCAGTTGAGCAAGACTGGCAGGTTCATCAACTGGATATTACTGCAGCCTATTTAAATGGAAAATTGAGTGAGACAATTTTCATGGAACAGCCACCCGTGAGTCTGCATGAGAAAACACATAGAGAAGTTTGCTTGCTAAAGAGGAGCCTTTATGGACTTCATCAGTCTGGGAGAGAGTGGAATATCTGCCTTGATAAATTTCTGAAATCAGCGAGCCTAACAAGATCCATAGCAGATCCTTGTGTTTACTTCAATAAAGAAAAGGAGTTAATCGTAGGTGTGTATGTGGATGATCTTCTTGTAATGTCCAGCAAAGTTTTGATCATTCAGGAATTTAAGGATAATATTGCAGCCACATTTAAAATCAAGGACTTGGGAGAAATACACCACCTTCTTTCAATTAGGATAAGCAGAAAGGAAGATAGCTGTGTGACCCTTGATCAAAGTGTCTATGTTAGTGAGCTCTTGGAAACAACTAATATGCAAGATGCTAAAGGAGCATCAACACCATTAGATCCAGGTATGAAATATACAACAGCCACTAAGGATAACATGTTGAATGCTGAAGGAGCATTAAAATATAGGCAAGCTGTTGGAGGGCTCTTGTACCTAGCAGGAGGAACAAGGCCAGATTTAGCTTTTGCTACTACTTACATGAGCCAATTCAATAATTGTCCAAGCAAGGAACATTGGGCAGGCGTACAACATATCCTTCGTTACCTAAAACAGACCAAGGAATTAAAGCTGTCTTTCCAAAAGACTGGAAAAGATTTGGAAGTGTTCTGCGATTCTGATTGGGCTGGTGATAAGATTGATAGACGATCATTTAGTGGCTATGTGGTACTACTAGCAGGTGGAGCTGTCTCATGGAGCAGTAAGAAACAACAGACGACTGCATTGTCAACAGTTGAAGCTGAGTACCTCTCAATGTGCCATGCAGCCAAGGAAGTACTGTGGTTTCAAAATTTTTTTAAGGAAATTGTGGGAGAACATTTTTTAAACTTTCCGCAAAGCTTATTTGTTGATAATCAGGGTGCCATTTCTTTAGCCAAAAACCATGTCACTTCAGAGCGTAACAAACACATTGAACTCGGGTATTTTTTCTTGAGAGAGAAGGTTGAAAAGAAATTGTTGAATTTTACCTATGTGCCATCCAGTTCAAACGCAGCAGACATGTTGACAAAGAGTGTGCAAAAGAAAGCCTTGTTCAACCAAAGGTTCCGTGTAGGACTGAGAGAAATTTAATCAAGGGGGAGTGTTGCAAATAACATTTAATTTATGATTATATTTCCCATTTGTATTTTGCAACATATGTGGCAACACGTTTTTTTACTTTCCTTCTCTTGGCAACGTTTTGTTTTTGTCACTGTTCTTTACTTTATTTTTGTCATGTAGAATGTGCTGTACTGATAACGATTTTGTATCCTAATACATGTTAATCCAGATGAATCTCTGTTTATTTATTTGTCTCCATTCCTAACATTAAACTTCAACAACAGCAACTATGGGACGAAATGTGTCAAGACATCATACAGAACTTGTATGACTCAATGTCCGATGGTATCGCATCGTGCATTCGCGCTAGAGGGGGTCCCTCGGAGTATTAACTCCTCCATTCTTTTGCCTTTTTCTCTGAAATAAATTATCCTTTTTCTTTGATTTCCTTATCATTTACTTTTATCAAAGCAGTCATTACGTATGTAAAATTTCGTTTCATTTTGACGACTTCTTCTTGGTGCGCTAATTTTTTTGTCCATGAGTGTAATATAGAATGTTCTTACCAGATTTTTGATCAGATGAGCTTTTCAGACGGTAATTGAAGATATTTTAAGAGATTAATCATTTATTGACACAATACAATGAGGGACCACTTTACACTTTTGACGATACGCAACACAGCAACACTAAATCATTCACTAAAATTTTAAAAAATTGTAACATATCAGCACTGTCTGTAGTCTAGAGTTCGCAACATCCTGCGGGGTTAAAAACTGGCCAGGAAGCAAAAAGTTCCGTAGGTACTGATTGAGCATTCTAGAAGACTTAACAGTTGCGTAGATCTCCTAACGGGAGTTCCATTCGAAAGTTTCATTAGTGCATGCATGTATGCGATCATCATGTGCAAGATGGAATTCTGTCACAATGTCCATTCACCATAAAAGTCTAGGCATATTCTCATCGCTTATCAAAGCAGTATTCTCTCGAAGTTCTGTGAGCCTTTTGACTGGTCATGATTGTTAAACTAAACCAAAACTCAATAAGATAATGTGATTTCCATCTTTTCCAAATCCGATCAAGTTAATCTTCGAATTTGGATCTCTGAAAACATAAGTGAGAGGCCTGGAGTTGATAATTGGGTCTTTCTCTGTCTATATAACTTCCAGTTATTGAAACGAAAGTGATGTTCGTAAGGTTCTCCGCGGTGACTTCTTAACTCACCTCACTGCGCGTACCCCCAAACCAGGGGAGAGGGCCCACCAGATGGCCGTTTCGACGATAAATTTCCATTTCGTAGATAATTTCACACATAAATTTCGTACTTCTTCCCTTTTATGATTTTCTATAGCAAACTCAATACACGATTTGGTTTATGGAATATCCTCTTATTATCACAGAATTTTGCACTGCAAATACCTCTCCTTCCAACAAATTTTCGTAAAGGCTTAAGTTCACTCTTTGCCTTGTTGAATATCCTCGCATTATGACTTTAAATTGCATTACAAATGCCTCTTCCTTCCAACAAATTTTCGAAAAGCTTGGGTAAATGTCTGAGGGATTAAGTCAGACTCAATTTCAAATGTATCCCCTGGTTACGGTGCATCTTAAGAGCAGGATATAGGTCTTCTTAATGTCATCTTGACCTTTAATATATAACGACCTTAATTAATCCAATCCAGTTGTTTGAAAATTATATGGTTCTGATTGTCTATCAGCTGGCAGTGGTGCAGGAAACTGAGTCGCTGACTTCGCACAAAATTTTTGGTATAAAACGCATTTATATATAGCACTCTTAATTTTGTGCGACTCTTAAAATCCACGCTAGGCCCAGTATTTCTGCTACACCTTCATGCTTTACTCTTTCATGGCAGTCCTTAATGATAAGATCAGCCAAGTGACAAGCACGTGGCAACAAAACTGGATGTGCTTCCTGATCTGATATATTAGCATATTGAAGACGTTCTCCGATTAAAATTATTCCTCTTTCATCTAGAATAGGGATAAACGGCCTAATAATTGAATTTGCTGGCAGTGGTCTTCCTGTGGTTAAAGCCAAATATTCTTGATAAAAGTACTCCATCTATGCCCTTTTCATTCAATATTGATCAGCCACCGGAAGTTCTTTTGTAGTTAAATAGCCATTCTTCTTATTGTGTGAATTCTTCACATTGTAAATAAATTTCTGAATTTAACTTGTGATTCGTCAAATGTTGCTAAATTTGTTGAATTTCCGAATGTCAAAAAGAATTTCTGATTTAGTTCCTACAAAAAAGTAATAGATTTTTCTATTTTAAACTCAGCTTGAAACAAATCAGAAATGTCAGTACTCACTTGCGGCCAATGGTGTTCATCTTTCCTTATTCAGGCTGGTCCATTTCACCACAGTCCCTCGTATTTCAGAGAAATTAAGTTGTTTTAACTAGACAGCAAATCCGCATGGTTTTCTTTTCCGAAACAGTGGTTCCACCAGTCTTTTAGTTTTTCAACTCTGTTTTCTTACGAACACTCTCAGTTTTCGAGAGTAGTCTTTGATTCCATGAAGAATAGTCATGGAATAGGATAGTCATGGAATAGGACCACTAGTAAAATTTATTATCTTTCGTTAATTTCAAGTTGTTTCTAATGTACTGAAATAATCTAACTCCTACAACAGCTGCTAGAAGTTCAGTATGGGTAATGTAATTCCATGCACAAGTGCAACTTGTGAATTGGAGGCTACTGAAACTGAACTAGATTTTCCTACAAAATTGTTGTAAATAAATCACAGCTGCGTAAGCTCTTTTGCTTGTGTCTACAACAGAATGAAATTGCGAGTTAGTTAATTCGTTATTTTCCTTTAGTTAAAGTAAATGCTGTGGGGATGTTACTTCTTTCAATTAGTGCTGTTTGTCACAGCAATCTTGATATGCTTTCACCAAGTCCGATAGTAAGTGTTCATCCCAGTTCAGCCTTTTTTTCAGGTTTCTTGAAGTATCATTTTTGCTCTATAGATGCCAACGGAAAAATATGTTTAGTTGGTTCAAACAACTTTCCAACAGTTCTTGTCACACCTCTCTTCAAGGATTTGAATTCATATGCTTTCTTCATATTCATCAATTTTTTGATGTCAATGCTTATCCAGGTTTCTTTGGAATTCTAGCAGTATCCAAGTATCCTTTGGACGAAGTGTCAGAAATCGTTTTCTCATTGAATTGATCTTGAAGTCAGAAAACGCACTTTCAGTAAGAAAATTCTCATTTTTTGTAGTTAATTTATCTTCACGAATTACTGCTGGATTTGGCATATAGTAAACTTTAGTTTTATTTTCAGAAATACTGAAATGACCTTTCTTGGCTATTCCTTCTACAGCTTGCTTCGAAGTAATTTCATTATGTTAATTAAGAAAGGAAAGATTTCTCTTAATTTTTTTAAACTAATTATTGCAAACGTCCTTCAGCATTGGCCTAATAAAGATTCATGATTTTCATTCCATGGAAGACTGCGTAGCGACCATTAACCATTTTTATAGAACTTTTGAATTCCTATATAAAGTGTTCTAAATTTACCCTTGCTTGCGATTCCCAAGCCTTCTACTTTAAATATTTTCTTTAAAACCCCTGTTCTTGTATGCTTTCATTTCAAAGAATAATCTTCATTACTTTAACTTCCCTAGGGTTTGATTTGATTGAGGGATCAGATCCATTGAACCCATATCTATTTATATCTTTAATTACATTCCCACATACGCACCTACACATTGAATCTTTAAAACTATAATACTGCAAATTGAAGTATATACATTAATTATCTTCTTTACGTAGTAATTTTATTCTAACTATCAGCTCCCATGAGCTGTTCTCTAATCCGCTTTCTCTCCATGTCTTTCGCTCAAAATTAAACCTTTTGATGCCTTCATTTCTGGAAGTTAGCACCCCCTACATGTTTCATTGGTTGACATCATCAAGTCACAGTGCAAAAAGACTTGAGATTTATAGGCAGAACTAAAGGCTAGTGGAATTGCTGCTGTTCATGGATCTGCCTCTCCAGAACCATCAATTTCATATTGACATCATTGCAGCTTGATTTTATCCAAGAACTGGAATAATAATCCACACTATCTATAAACCATTCTCTGTCAAACTCAGAAACTTGCTCAAATAACTTCTATTTTTTTCAGCAAGGCATAATTAAGTTTCTTAGGCAGGCATAATTAAGCAAAGGAACAGGAGTAAAATACACATGAAACCTGAAAGTACCTGAAACAGCTATTTTTACAGAAACATAATAAAACAGAGAAGAACTATAACTGTTTTCCCTTCTTATAATGCTTCTAAGTGGTATTATTGGTATACATGATTCGCATATGTGCTGGAATGCTAATCATGTGCATGTCCCATCAAAGTTTATGCATGAATTTCAGGTCTGTTGGATGCTTTCTTCATCATGTTACATTTTGGATGAATAGCATGTATTCATTTTAATATATTATCTGTTTGTTTTTATAGATATGTTTAGTTTTGTTGCATGCTTTAATTAAGAATGGTAATTTTCAAATAATTAGGTAAACATTTGTATTTTTTGAATTTTATGTTTTTGAAGTAAATCATTCTTTCAGAATGTGTGTACCAGAATAAGACATATAAATTGGGCTCTAAAATCAACAGTGCAGACATATGTCAAATGTGCTGGTGCCGAGGCCGATTCAATCCACAAATACAGTGTAGAACAAGAGAATGTTCTCAAACAGAAGTTCCCGATGGAGATAATTGTCATCCACTCTATGAAAAAGACAGATGTTGTCCAGTAGGATATAAATGCGGTGTGTATTTATCTTATTTTTATAGCGATAATTTTAATTAATACCTAATTATACTGAAATAATGTATTTACATATATAATTAAGAATTAATTAAAAATTAATGCAGATATTTAAGCAACACAAAGTCTGAGATCCAAACTCACCAGAAATTAGATATTCTGTATTTGGGATATTTAATCATCAGTTTAAATCTAGTAAAATGACATGCAGAAATTATAAAATTAAAAATATGAAATAGTGAAGCATTTATGATCGTAAGGGAATCAAAATTTACCGAAGAAAATCTCTCCTCTCTATTTATTTGTTTGCTTTGTTAAACATTTCTTGCAATGTAAGTTATTTGCTTCATTTTTGGTGCTAATATTTTCTCTACAGTTCTATAGACAAGCATAGTTCCTTGTTCAGTTACAAAGTTCCAGTCCTTCAAGTCGTGCATTCACTGTGTCAAGAATTCCCACTAAATCGCCACTTGACGTTTTTTCATTCTCAACAACTTCTGTTTCCCTTCAGTATCAGTAGCATTATTTTCTGCATTTAGAACTATGCTACTTACTGATTTTGATGTCTGTTAGTTGATCGATAAAATATATATATATCTATATTAGCACTGCATCTATATCTATGTTATCTACATTATATTGCATATATATGTATGCTTTATATATTATCTATCTACACAGTCCAGTCACATTAATGTGACCATCTGTCAAAAGCCAGAATAACCACCTTTCGCAGAGCGGACTGCTGCGAGACGTGCAGGAAGAGAGTCACATAGGTCCCTGAAGGTGTTCTCTGGGATGTTGAGCCATGCCGACTCTAATGCCGTGGCCAGCTGCGCTAGATTATGCGGTTGAGGATCCATGGCGCGAACAACTCGATCGAGATGGTCCCACAGATGCTCGATTGGGTTTAAGTCAGGTGAGTTTGCTGGCCAGGGGAGGACGGTAAACTCATCCTGGTGCTCTTCGAACCACGCACGTACACTGGCAGCTGTATGGCACCTCGCATTGTCCTGCTGGAAGATGCCATCATCCTGAGGAAAAACAATGCGCATGTAGGGGTGAACATGGTCCGCAAGGACAGATGCGTACTTGTATTGATCCATTGTGCCTTCCACAATGATCAGTGAACCTAGAGAATGCCAGGAAAACATTCCCCAGACCATAATGCTCCCGCCTCCAGCTTGGACCGTTCCGGCAATGGTTGCAGGGTGGTTCCTTTCAGAGGTTTCACGCCTTATACGCCAACGTCCATCTGTCCGATGGAGCATAAAACGCGATTCATCCGAAAACGCAACCTGTCGCCACTCAGTGGACGTCCAGCTGCTGTACTGGCGTGCAAATTCTAGCCTTCGCCGTCGATGAACAGCAGTCAGCATAGGTGCACGAACCAGGCGTCTGCTTCGGAGGCCCAGACGCAGCAATGTTCGCTGAATAGTACTTTGGGAGACACTTTTGGTAGCCCCTTGGTTCATTTTGGTGGTCAGTTGCTCAACGGTAGCCCGTCTATCTGCCCGAACGCATCTCCGCAACCGTCGTTCGCCTCTGTCATCTATGGCCCGTGGTGCACCACATTTGCCACGTCGCTGATTTTGGACAGTCCCATTTTGCCATGCACGGTACACTTTTACCACGGCGGCACGCGAACAGTTCACAAACTCAGCCGTTTCGGAAATGCTTCCACCCTTGGCCCGAAAGCCAATCATGCCCTTTTGGAAGTCGGATAAATCGCTTCGTTTCTGCATTACGCCAACGATTGAAATGTTTTCCGAAGCCCTCACACACCCTTTATATATGCTCAACTGCACTGTGCTGCCACCTGCCTTCTGTGATTGGTTATTTAACTCTGACATGGAAAGTACGTGGTGGTCACATTAATGTGACTGGACTGTGTATATTGTATATATCATTATATCTGTATCTGTCTATATTATTAGTATTATTTACTGAGCTTTCACTGAATTTTAAAACCTGCCCAGAAAATTTTATTTATTATTAAACATGCATTTATTTATTATTAAACATTATTTATTATTTAGTTCCAAACAATTTTTGTCTGCAGTTTAAGCAATGTATATAGACATGTTGGAAAATTCATTTTTTTCAAATTATTTCTAGTGGTTGCATTTCAGCAGTTGCCACTAATAATGTCATCAGTTATAGCTTCTTTTTCCACTGATGGAAGATTTAAAATAGAAAGAATAATGAGTATTTTACAATGGAATTATAATGTTATGAATGGAGGCAAAATTAAAAAAAAAATCTGTATTAACATATATTTATTAGGCATACACACACACACCCCAAAAAAGGGTAAAGGAACTATAGTAACAATGACTGAAACTGTTGCCAGAAAGAAAAAGTTAAAAAAAAACTGTGTTGCCACACAGGTTGCAAAAATATAATGGGAAATGTAATTACAGGTATAAAAGTTAACTTGCAACACTCCCCCATGATTAAATTTTCCTCAATCCTACAGTGAACCTAAAGGCTTTCTGAAAGGCTTTCTTTTGTACACTGTTAGTCAACATGTGTGCTGGATTTGAACTAGAAGGCACACAGGTAAAGTTCAACATCTCTTTAACCTTCTGTCTGAAGTTTTGTCTCGAAGACCCACTTGCATTTCACAACTTTCCTTTCTTTTGGCATAGGCATTATGTTCCAAGTTTCATTTCCTTTTAAATTTTCCAACTCTTTTTCCATGGCTATCTCCCATTTTTTTGCATCTGGACTAGTTAATTCCAAAGTTAATCCCGAAACTCTGGAAAAGTTTCAGGATCCTTCTAAAAAGGAAATCTTCTTTCTTCTGAAATCTTCTTTCTTGGGTATCGAGTCTTCACATTCCTATTTCTTGAATTGCCAGCTGTACTGCATTCTACTTGAAATTCTATTTATTTCTGAAGGATTTTCTTCTTCAGTCTCTGAATTTTCCATAATATAATGGTATATCCTCCACTTCCTCTTCTTCCTGTGTGACTTCGCCTGTTCTTACTTTATTTTCAATATCATCTTTTGGAGAGGTAATATTATTAGGTTTCTTTCCCATCCATAATTCATAAGGACTTGAATTAGGAATTGAATACTTTCTCATCCTATTCAGTATGTAAACTGAAGTACTAATGAACTCTGCCCACAGGAAAGCCAAAAAATCCACTTCTTCATTTGAATATTTGAGAGTTCTGGTCATTTCAAGAACTCTTCTATTCTCTCATTCAGCACTGCCATTCTGCTCTGGTGTATATGGAGCTGTGAGCCTCTGCAAAATTCCATGCTTGTTCAAGATCTTTCAAACTGTTTGGTTGTCAAAATTTACACCATTGTCACTGAGGATTTCTATAACTTTAGGCCCTAAGTTCTTAGCCTAAACTATGAAACTTTCAAGCACATCCTTTACTTTTGATTTGTGTTTTAAGAAAAGAACAGTATTGACATGTGGCATTAGGTATCTTTGAAGATTGTGAAGTATCAATATTTCTTAAATGATTCATCAAATGGTCCACAAATATCTGTTGAGAACAACTCTCCAGCTTTTATAACCTTTTTTCTGTTTCCAAACTTTAAACGGTGGCCTTTTCCACATACACAGACCTCATATAATTCAACTCTTTCTCAAGAAGGGCCTTTACATGTTTTTTTTTTTTTTTTTTTTATCTTGGTGACCCTGACCTCATCATTCATGATAAAGTTGAAGAGTTGATTCATTATTCTCGGTCACATTTATATCAGTGTGAGTTTCAGGAGCTAAATATATATAGATAATATACAATATAGATAGATAGATAATATACAATATAGCTACAATATAGATAGATAATGTATAAAGTCTTCATCATGACTTTTGAGAGACCTCCAGCAGCATTTCTTGTATGAAGCGGAACTATTTTGCCATGTATTTTTTAAAAGCAGTCCTTAAATGTTGATTCAAACACACTGTTCCGGTTACTATCCTGAGTTGCTAATCCTAAAAGTAGTTTTTTACTTTTTCTGGAGCATACCAGACATTTTCAAGACTTTTTATTTGATTCATCCCATTTACAATGGTCATTACTTTGATAGTGCCTTTTCCAATTGCTGGATCAAGGAAGTGCAAGTTATGGAGTTCATAGGCAATTACGCATTTACCTCCACATCATCACATAAATTTAGGTCATCAAATAGAGGGGATTGTCAAATAGGGTAAAAATTTTGATAAGCCGAATGACTTAATGCCTTCGCACTGAGACAAAAAAGGTAAAAACTCAAGAAGGTCTTAATTTTGCGCCGAAATAAGGGCCAGAATAATTTAAAATAGGGGCAGTCATCATATAATTTTGACCAGATAAATAAAAGGTGAAGTTTCCTTGAAACTTGATAATCGTGTTTTGCATACGTCAGGAGCGAAGAATACGTAGGGGAGAGATCTTTAAAGACCTTTTCCGATACGCGTTCTTCAGAGGAGGGAGGGAGGGGGGACCTGGTTACAGGTCGAAAAAGTAGTTCTGCCAGTGATCAGCTGGGAGGGAGAAGTTTCGTTTTTGACCGCTATTCAATGCGGTATTTAAAAGGCCGAAAATGACATTGTTAAACGTCTGAAAGAGTTCCTTCTTAAAGAAAGATAAGTTGTTATCAGTAGTCTTTATCAGTTAAAAGCAATGGTCTTAAGCGTTTGTTAGAATAAGTTGAATAATAGAGATATATTATATGAAGTTAAGTCAGCTTTTTCAGATATATTTTATAGTTTAATTCAGTCCTTTTAGACTGTGGTGTTTCTTGTTAAAGAAACGTTAAAAAAGGGGTTCCCCAGGTTAATGCTGTGTGCATTAAAGAACTCTAGAGGCGGGGGGGGTGTTAAGGAACGAGAGGTAGTTATTCACATGGTCGTCCGTGTGCTCATACCTAGCCCGTTTAAATGGGAGAGCTGAGTATTCCGGATTAAGAACCGCACGCGGTCTTTTCCGAGAAGAAGCAACTGCAGGATCATATACGGGTAGCATATGTAGCACAGGATTAGCAACATGTTGAATATTTTTGAAATATTTTTCCGAAAGTCGCTGTATAAAGCGATTAATGGGCATAATTTTGAGGTCGTTATGAATTTCTTCATTCCTTACAAACCACGGAGCTTTAATTTCCAATTGCTGGTAATGGCTCTCCGTGTGCTACAGTGTTGCTATGGGGAAGCTTAAATTTTTCAAAGTCTATAAAGTAGTGACTGTTATTGACAATGTATTGTGAGGCCCCATGGTCTATAAACCAATCATCAGACTTTGTTTCAGCAGAAAATACTGTCTCATCTACAGCTAGGAGTGTCATATTTGCAGCAACATCATTCTTACCTCCTTTGTTTAGCTGTGTGTGCATATTAGGCTTTGCTGGTTTTCTATTAGCTATCCACTTCTCGCATGGTCTGACCCAGTGTCCTCTCTGATGGCAATAATTACTCTTGCTGTTGTTTTTCGTGTTAGGAGCTGATTTCTGCTTAGATTTCGAATTTACTATCAATGCTACCTGATATAAAATTTCTACAAAACTTGGATTTTTCCTTAATTCTCTTTCATGAGTGCACAATTATGTGATTAATTTGTCTAGAGTTCTGTTTTCATCATTAAGAAGTAACCAACTCGATTTTAAAGTACTATAACTGGAGGAAGAGTATTCAATATTTTACGAATTAACAGCATTTCTGGGGGTCTGCTTCCTTCTGTATTTTCAAGTCCACTGTTTAGCTCATTCCACAAATTTTTCAGTTTTAATAAATGAGCTGCCATATCATTATTTGACCAACAGAATTTGAAGAAGTGTAAACATAGAAGGGGGGAACTCATGTGTATTAACATATTTTTTAATTCACATATTTATTAATATTTATATATTATTAAGCACACAATAAGAACATAGTAAAGGAACTATAGTGACGACTGAAACCATTGCCAGAAAGAAAGTTTAAAAAAAAAAAAAAAAAAAAAAAAAAAAAAGTTTAAAAAAAAAAAAAAAAGTATTACCACGCAGGTTGCAAAAATATAATGGGAAACAAAATCAAAAATATAAAAGTTATTTGTAACATGGAAAACCACAATATTGCCATATTGCAATTATGAAAGCCTTTATTTCTCGCATGTGCGGCGATCAATTGTTGTTTGTTTGTCGCACATACACAGATTGATAACCATTTGTTTCTTGCCAGTGCAGAAACACAGGAAATCCACTTTCTTGCCAAAGTCGCTACAGAAGACAAGTACTGATTAATGCAGTGATATAGTATACTTTATTTGTCATTACTATAGCAAAACTGTATAATAAACTCCAATTTTTCATAGTTTTAATTACATAGAAAATGTAAATAAAATTATACTTAAAGTAGTTTCAATTTTTTTAATCAAATTATTATTTATTACTTAATTTTTCAATTTGTAAAATTGTTCTTTTTACAGATAATATTTCTTTTTCAGTTGCTGCAACAGATGGAAATAATGAAACTCAAGAAAAAAGTTAGTGCTTTTCATAACTTCATTTTAAAGCTTTATGTTCAAATTTCTGCCGCTATGGAAAATTTTTATATGTATGTCTTTATTTTCAAAAGTATGAGAAAAGTACAATTAAGTAATAATATGAACTTATTTAGTTAATGTTTGTAATTTAAAATATTTTCTGTAAAATTAAGGGATACATTTTTGTGATTGAATTGATCCCTAAGCCAGGGATGGTGACACATTTTCAGTTAGTGTGCCAGTTAAATTGCAGTTATTATTTTCAGATATGCAGTCTATCTTTATAAAAATAATTAATCTTTAAATCCCTGCTTTGATTTCAAACTATTGAACTGTGCTTTGTAATTATATTTGCTGTTTAGTTATTTACTTGCATCAAATGTAAATTCAATAAACAGTATTTTAAAAACACTTCAGTTTAATATTGGGATAAAGTGTCTTAAAGGAGATGCTCTTCATTGAAGTCAAAAAATAAAATAAAGGTAATTAATATGAGATTTTTTTATAGTATGATAAATTATATGTATCAATATAAAAATATATTATTAATTGCTTTTATTTTTTTTTTTTTTTTT
>KK122329.1:23336-67371 GCA_000611955.2 Stegodyphus mimosarum
TCCTGCTGGAAAAATTCTAATGATTATACTGATTGTTTGTTGGGAAATGTTCAAATAATTTGTCAGATGTGACTAAGAAGGGCATTTTCAGAAACTCACCATCAGAAAGCAGTTTCTCATGCTGTGCTATGCACTGAGACATACGGAAACTGGCTTCAGTGATATAATTCTTTGGCTTAAAAAGAATACACAAAGCAACTTGTGTGTTTCACATATTTCTTTACTTTTTTGTGCAATGAACTCTCTTTTTTCTTCATTTTGCATGGAGCAAACATTTCTATGATTTGTCTCGATACTTTGCAGTAAATGTGTGTGACACTAACATTATGGAGCACAAACAACACAGAACTTTTTTTTTTTTATTCCATAACCCAGTGTCCACTGTTATTGAAAATTTTAGCCACTATCCTTGCTAAATTTCTTTCTTTCTTTCTTTTTCTTTTCTTTTTTTCTTTTTTTTCCCCTTAAGAAGCATACTTGGCAGGTTCATGTTCAGAACAACAAGAAAGAAGAAAAAAAAAAGTATATGCAACACAAAAAATGAGCTACACACGCAAATTAAAATTCTTAACTCATGTGAACACAAAAACTGTCTTCATCTCAAAAGGTATGGCACAGATCTGTATCTCTAAACAGTTATTTTTGAGCAATTAATTCCTTGCATTGATGCCAAAGTGGGGAGAGGGTAAACAAGTGCAACTCCACTTTGGAGCATTATGGACATGGCACACTTTCTTTCAAGCAGGATTGCTCAAACCAGTATAAGAATAATTTATTACTCTTTCCTTCATTGTATCACTTACTTGTGTATGCATTTAAAAAAAAGAAATGAAAGAAAAAGTCTGTTGGAAGTAACCAATTTCACCACCTTCATAAAATGTTAGTTAACTCGCTACACTTAATGGGGCAGCCATCATTAGATATTTAGTGTAGTTATAAATAGGAAATTAATCTCAACCCTTCTGCTTTTAAAGAACTAGAAGTTTCAAACTCTAAAACTCTTTTTCACATTGACTTAGAACACTAAATCTACATGAAAATGTTTAATTTTCAAAATTCTTTCGCTGTAATATAGATTTTATGTTGCATTTATTAAAAAACTCATTTTTGTATGGTCTATAAACCTTTTATCTTGTCATGTTTTCAGATTGTCATAACAAGAAAGTCAAATTTTATGAATCAGTAAAGAAGATGGTAGCATTTATAGGTGCTCTCATTCACAAAAAATCATTCTGCTGTATCTCAAAAATCAGTTTTGTTGCAAACCACTTTCATATTCAAATGTAAGAAATCAAAACTGAAATTATGTCATAATTTGCAATTTAGTTTGGGTTCTCTCTTTACAACTAAAAAAAAAAGGGGGGGGCAACCTCAGAATTAATGATTCTAGATTTTATGTTCTTCTCTAAATTCATCTGTTCTCACAAATTCGAGAGCTTTTATGTTATATAACAGTACGTGAGAAGCGCAACTAAAACTAATATTAACCCATGATAGCTTGCCGATACAGTTACATCGAACTTATTATAAATACTGCTGATGAGTTAATTGTGTCGTTCTTCTCTTCTCTAACTGCTGCTCTGTCACCTTACCTTTGCTTAAATGCCTATGCCATTTCTTTTAAAAGCCCATGTACAAAGAAATATATTATATTTCATTATGATTGAATCATAGAAATGTATTGGATAAATATCTGCGATTGTATATCTATGATTGGATAAATATCTGAGAGGATTTTATATGCATGGAAATAAAGATTGGGAATTCGTCTAATTCATTTTTGTGTCAGCGTCATCTATTCATCTTGTCACTATGCCATCATGACTGCATTTCAAAAACATTACATATATATAAAATAATTTAATAAATACATACACATACATATATCTATATCTATATACGGATACATAAATTCACATACAAACACACATATATAAATGCATATGTGTGCCTGTGTGTGTATATACTTTATTCCCATTTAAGGGTATGTATGCTTTCCATTTTATGTATATATATGCACTTATACCATATTATACACTTATACATACGTACTGCATGGATATGCAGGTATACGTTTCCATAAACACATATAAATTCCCACGTACTCCTATACAGGTACAAGCAGTTTTTTCTGACATCAGTTCATTCATAACAGTTCTGTCTGTCTTTATTTCCATATATATCTGTTCATGCCGAAGTGACCTCCACAAGAAAGTAAATTTAAATTTTGTGTCAAAGAAGCAAAAATAGCTTTACAATTTCAGTCTGAAACCTGGAAATCGTATGTTTACTAAAAACTAGTCAATCAGTTTGAAAGCTTTTGCCTTTGTAAAAGAAAATAAATTCTTCATTGTGTTTCTCCTTGGGGCTCATCTGTAGCCATTAGGTTCCAGCTACCTCCGTATCAGTTTCTTGATTTCATGATCAAATAATTTTGAAGTAAGACATACAGAATGAATTAGAGTAGCATTTGTGAAATGTCATGTCGTTGAGCTCCGAGAATACAAACACGATGTAAAAGCTCTCATATAATGTACAAATCATTATTCTAAGATAACACATGTTCCCCACCTGAATTTCTGAGCTTTGACCTTTTAACTGATTGAATGCCTTTGCCATTCATTAGAACATATCTCGATAACTATGCTCAATGGTAAGTTCCTGGGGGGGGCATACCTTGGGCACTCAGTTATAAAATAGTTTTGATAATAGAGCCTAATAACCGAGGTGTTAATGAAACCAATGAATAGCTGCCAAATTTCTGCTAGAAAAGGGGAAAACGGTCAATCAACTGTATCAGTATAGGATTCGCTTAACCTGACAATGAAATTTTTTTGAGTAACTGCACATAAAGGTGCTTGTTTAATATATTGGAGAATTTAAATTGCACCATATAAAATATGCCGCTATGATTGATGGCAAAGCTGCTACAAAGACAGTCTGGAGTTGAAAAGAATTGGTATAGACAATACAGGAAACAGAAAAATTCACATGGGACAATGATTTCAAACAGATTTTCATTGACCAGGCACCTGAAATTATCTGAAAATTTCTCTTAATGTGCTAAATTATGTAGCATAATAAAATATAGGATAATATAATACTGAATTGAAGACAACAACTAACTGTCATGTAACTTTTTTCCTCACAGTTTTTCAAAAACTATACATAACAATTTTCCCTTCAATTTAAAAAACTCTCTGCACTAAGAAATTACCTTGACTTTGATACCCGAATGAACACGTTCCCTTAGTGAGGCTGGGAATTTTGTATAAAAAGGACAAATGGAATTTATGTGTAAATGTGGTGCTGTATATTTGGCCCACCAGCGGCTGAGTGGTAAAGATGCTGAACACTGGTAGTTCGGTCCGAGGTTCGAATCCCGCGAACGGGCTGGCTGCATGGGCGTTTTCATGGTTTTCCCCATGTGTAACGTGTATACGAGCCAGTTTCCCTTAGAAAGTCCTCCACGAAGGCATCTCCTCCTCATAATTGAATAACCTAACCTTATATTATGGGTTTGCATGCTAAATAATTTGACATTTTTAATGACTTAAATTCATTCTATTATTAATACCTGAAATATATCACTTACTAATTTTCAGTAAACAGTATAAAATGGTACACAAATAATCCTTTTTTTTAATTTTTGAAACTAAAATGTATTATTCTAAGAAACAGTTTTGTAGCTTCTGTTTCATTCTGCAGATATTTTAGAAAAGGACTGAATTTAAATTAGGAACACTTATGTAAATGGAGATTGCAATACTAACAATCTACCATAAAACAAAATAATTTTTAATTAAACCAGATATATTCTCATTCGCTGAAAGTTTTCTCGTTAAATAGTACATTATCAAGCAGATTTTTAACAATTATGCAAAATTAAAATTTCATTATGCCTATAGAGCATAATTTTAATAGTTCCACTGAAATTAAATTTTAATAATTTCTATAGCTTTAAGCATTTATTTTTAAATTATTCCTTGTATGGAAGAAAGTTCAAAGATTTGATAATATATTCACTATATTTGCTAATATATACTGCTATATCACTATATTTGATAATATACACCAAAAAAAAAATTTAAATTATAAGGAAATTTAACAGTGAAAAAAAAGGACTGAGATGAACACTAGTTAAATTTAAATTGTCCATGAAATAATCAAATAGTTGAAATAATTTTGTGATTTAACATTAATATAAAGATATGATATAAATAATTAGCTTTTACAGCTGCCTGAGCTCTGACCTCAAAATGTTAAACGGGTGCTTGACACTTACTTATAGAGGCCTCCCAATCCATTATATTTTTTAAAAAAATCTGCATAGAAAATCACATTTTTTCCCCCATAAGATGGGTGGCTTAAGTTTATCTTGTATGAGGAGGATAAAAGAAGCAATTGTACAGAGTTAAAAATAGGCCTTGGTTTCTTTAACATACTCTGTACTGAATATACAATTATTGATTAATTATAATTCCAAATTACTTCATTTATCATAATTCCAAATTACTGTTCAATTCTGTATTAATTTCACTTTGTAATTATGCATAATCAATTTTATTATAACTATTATTTAATTTTTAAATATTTAATATTCATTAAAAAAATTGCTTCACTTATTTTTTGTATTCACTTCATTCTTGAAATAATTGTAAAATTCTTAGCAATAATCTCATTCTGAAAATAATTGCAAAGTTCTTCATATTAATAAAAAATTTTATACATATTTCAAGCATATAATTATTAATCACATTACAATTTAATAACCTTCTCTGAATAAAATCTGAAAATTCTTTACTTAATTGAAAATAATTATTTAAATTTCTGATACTATTAAATTTTAGTTTGTTACCATTTTCCTAAAAGATGCTAAATTTTCTAAGTACAATACTATTAAAAAAACACCATTATCTGTTCAAATTTCAAAATTGCCATAATTAATTATTAAATTACTTAACTTCATGGTAATGAAAAATATCTAATATATGATTAGCAAAGTAACATTAAAAATACTCACAAAATTTGTAAATTGAAAACCATTTAAAGGAAATACTGAGTTAAAATGCTGTCAATTTTTGAACAATATTTTTTGCTTTTTCAAAACAGTATAATCAAATTTTGGGAATAGTTCGCCAAATTTAGATGTAAAATTTTAAATCCATAGCATATTTTTCTTCCGTACACCTCTGAAAGAGAATGTGATTTAATTCAGCCCAGCCAATAAAATAGCGAAAATGTAATGAAGGTTTACACGAAGATCAATGACCTTATTTTCTTCATATTGGAAATGGAAGTCGATGAAACATTCGCATAAGCATTTTGAATCACTTTTTAATATATTATGCTGGATTACTTTCTTTTTAGTTGAAGCTTAAATTATCACTAGTTTTGGAGCAGAAGCAGACTAAGTTTAAGCACTAAAATGCAAGAAGCAGAACAATGATGTTAATTTTTTTTTCTCCTTGATACTGCTGTTGAAGAACTTAGAATTTAGTTATAAACAGTTTAGAACTTTGCAATTTAATTCAGTAGGCCAGTTTTTAGTTATTTCCTTTCTGTTCATGGTTGGCATACATTTTTCATTAAGCCAACATATAAGTAATATGGGCATTACAGTGCCCTGTTCTTAAAGAATTTTTACATTTATTCTGATAGGCTTGTGAAATATCATTTTTGAATATTTTGTGTACAGTTTTTATCTTTATGTAAACTTTGTTTTTTGGATAATATTGCATTTAAATTTAGTTTGTTTATGAATTTACTTTTATTATTTCTGTAAGGTGCCAAAAGACACAAAGTACTTTTTAAAGTAGTTTGTGTCATTATGGGATTATTAGAAATATTATTTAGGATTTTTGGAAAACTGGGTAGCTGTGATTTGAGTCTCATAATGGAAGAAAAAACAAAATGTGTCATGAGCAGTGTTCAAATGTGTGTTCTCTGGTTAATCTTAAATGCTTTCATGCCCACATTTAAAGGAGTTGTGCCACTCATAATGGTGCATCATCATTTACTATTCGACTCACAAACTTTCTCAAAGCAAATTTTTTTATACAATGTCTTCTCAGTAAATGAAAATGACTACTTTGGTATTTTGCTAAGCAAATGACAAAATAACCATTTAAACTGTCTTTAAAAAGAGGTATGGTTCGGTCTTTTAATTGGTATACTCGTTTAATTGGTCTATTATTTTGTCTTTTAATTGGTTTGAACTACATGGTGGGCCCATAAAGTCCAGTTATTTGATAGGCACACCTTGTAGATCTTCTTCAGAATGTCTTTTTTTACTTTAAAGGCTGTTTTTTCTATCATATTTTTATTGTTCCAAACTAATAATTTTATTTTTCTCCCTTTATCAGCTACTGCAGTTTGATTTTATACTGTTTTTAAAGTACAATGCATCAGTTCTGAATTTTTACTTTTTTTTTCTCCCCAGGAATATGTGAATACAATGGTGTATTTTATCCTTTGGGAGCTAGAGTATATCCGCCTTATGATCCTTGCCTGATATGTGACTGTGTCTTAAACATTAATGGTGATAATGAATTGCATTGCCACAAGCAAGACTGCTTGTTTGAAAGGTATAAATCAAAGATAGATGCTGGATGTGTACCCGTTTATCATGAAAAGAAGTGTTGTCCAGTTGAATTTCATTGCCGTAAGAAGTTTATTTCTTACAAAAAACTAAAATTTATATTATAAATTTCTGTTTATGCTATTATGATAAATCTGGTGTGTAATTTATTGTATATTTTTAATATTACCATGAAATTACTATTAACTGAATGCAAATTTTTTAATGATATAATTAGTAACATAAATTGTATAATTCCAAGTTAATTGCTATAAAAATTTTTAATAAGTTAATACACTTATTATTAATTGTGCTATAGATATCTTTTATTATTTTATATTGGAACAAAGAGTATAATATTTCATGTAATAATACACATGTAGTTTTCTAATGTGCACTCTTTTTTTTTATCTTGAAAGGGACCTGTTAGAGCTTTGTTTATATCTGACTTTTACACATGTATAATAATTTTTCCTTTCATGCAGACAGTTAAAAATATATCATGCTATTTATTTATTGGAGAGGTAGAAACTATAGCTTGAGAATCATTTTTTTAATAACAAGGCAGTGTTTGAACACCTACTTAATATGCTGAGATAAGAATGGATTTACTTATATTTGTGGTATGTAATTCTTATTAAGATAATTTGGAAGTTTAACTTAGCTATTATGCAAATGTTTGTAATGCTTTTAACAAAGGCAGCCTGCCATCGTAAATAGACTCATGTTTAGCTATTCAATAATAATTTCTTCTTTTTGCCCATTTCATTTAGAATGTGTCAAAAAAATCATTATAAATATCAAGTTTCATTTTTGAAAAATACTGTTAAATTACCAGTTTTATATTCCAAGATTAGTGCAGTATTTAATTTACTCATTGCATTAAAATTAACATTGCCATTAACACTCCATACTCATTTTGGACATACTGCTTATTTCTCTTTTAATAAGCTGTCTGTTATCTTGTAAACAATTATAGAAATTCATTGCTTTATACCTTTAAAGTCAGAACGTATGTAACATTTTAAATTGGCAGATAACTGTATTTTGGTCATGATTTTATTTATAAAAATTTTCTTCATTATGGATTATAGTTATATAAGTTATATAAAATTATATAAGTTATATAATTTTTTATTATTTTCACCTTTACTATTTTCATAAATGGCATTTTTAACCATCATAATGATGTTTGGAATGGTCTTTTTACTTTATCTAATATTTTAATTGACTCAAAAGCTCAGGTGCTCTATGGGAAAGTTAAAGGTATGTGCTTTATACATTGAAAAAACGGAAGAAGTAAAATCTGAATGCATGTTTTGTCTTAGATTTCATCCTCATATTATTTATATTTTATTCCATTCAATAACACATAACTTTGCTAATTTCATGATATCTTTATTTTCAAAGTAAGATTTCAGATATATTGAATAGTATTTGAGTCTGTCTTCTTTGTGTTAAATAAGTCCAACATATTAATTTTTGGGTCAAAACAAGTATAAACAATGTAAAATTAATTTTAACCTTGAATGAATTAAAAGTATTTTCTACAGTAACATCTTTTTCATTTCAGCTGAAACAAAAACTTTAAATTATACAGTTATGGAGAATGAGGATGCATTAAACGAAAGCGATGTACAGTCTGGTAATTCAGTGCTTTTATATTCTTTCTTTTTGTCAATGAATTAATATTTTTTTATTCATATTGTATAACTGGATGAGACAATAGGCATTATAGTGAATAATGGTTTACTAGTATTAATTAAGAGCCATCCATTAGAAATATTTCTGTTTAATAAACTAGACAGAGGGAGTATATTTATTTTGAAGAGACACACCCTCACATTGTGTTGAAAGAAAATTGTAAGTCTAATAAAAAACGAAATTTATCGGTTATTATTTAATTATCTTTTGTGAATAAAAAATGGTAAAATTTTTCCTAAATGTGTAAAATTAAAGTAATTGAATTATTTGCTTATATATAATTCTCGATTAAAGTGTATATTATTTGATATTGCTACTCTTAACATAAATTTACTGCTTGTCAGATGTCTAGAACCTAAAGGCTATCTTAGCTATTTGAGTGTCTAAATGAATTATTATCTGCACTAGGATAAAGAACTTATAAACAACTAAACAAAACTAAATGCTTAACAGAATTACAATTTGTGAATGAACTTAAGGTACAGCTCAATAGGTAAAGGTTTTACTAATTTTAAAAAAAAAAAAAAGAATTACAGCTAGCCTACAGCCTTTTACAATTCACAGTTCTAATTTGCTTGGATTATTAAGCACTAAAAATTTCTATTTCTTAAACATATTCTGTAAAACTAGGTCTAAGGGTAATACTCAAGTAGTAGTGCTGTTAAAATTTTCCAACAGCAACAAGAATTCTTCTCTGTAGTACTAAATCTCATTAGGTTTCAGCATAAATGGCAGCTTAGAAACCATAGTATTTAAACGTATTCAGTATAAACTGAGTTTAACTTCTGAATTGGAGGAATTGTGTGTGATGAAAGCCAAAAATAAACAGGACAGAGCAAAAATTAAAAAGTTGACTGTTCAGAGCATAACATAATTATTATGTAAATAAGCAATAACATTTTATATTTATGCCTTATTTCTTACAATATGTTTAATTCTTACTTTTCAATATTGGAACTAACAGAAGTACTTAAAAGTATTACATTAGATTAGAAAATGATTATAGAATTTTTTTAATCTTATTTAAAATGATTTGTTGATATATAAACTAGAAAATAATTTTATTTATTTTTTCTCTCGGGTTTATTTTACTATATAAAGAAGTATTCTTTAATGTCCTAGAAATGTTTTTCATTTAAGATAGTTATTCAGTCTTACTCTTTGGTTTATGTAAGGTATTTGAATCTTCAAAATATTCATCCAATGTTAACAGAACTTAATGTCTAAATTAGCATGAAAGAGGTTCATGGAAGCTAATCAGTACTAGGTACTGATGAAAAACAATAAAAGAGCTGAGATCTGCAGCAAATATTTCTTTACATCTGCCATGAAATATACATTATAAAACTGTATTGAAATAATAAAATTCAGTTGCACTCTGATAAATTGAAACTGAAAGGACTGGAGGAAAGTGGAGCAGTTGATCTGAATTCAAGAAGAGATTAATTTTGAGTCTGCGTTTTGACATTCAATTCAATTTGTTGAACTTTTAAAGAATTGAAATTCTACTGTAACGTGCAATCTGAACATTCAGATTCCAGATTAATGCTTGAAAGGCATGATAAATTGGTGTCTTTATGCAGTGAAATATGTAGATACTAAAAACATGTAAATGACTGATATCTAAATGAATAAGCATATAAGAAAGTTGGTGAGAATTTCTGTAAGAGAAACACTGAAAGAAATTCTGTGGCAGAACTATGCAATATAGTGTTTGAAACACCTTATTTTAGTTATACTCATGACTCAAATGTTAAATTTGCTGCAGAATGTTATTTAAAAACTGGGTTTCAAATTTAAATGGTTAATTTTTTTAACATTCTTATTCATTCACTTATTTGAAAACATTCACTTATTTGAAAAGTGATTCAGGGAAAAAAAAAAGCTGAGGATTAAGAGCAGCCCTGAGGCTTAGAAAAATAATTATTACTAATTTCTACATCTTGCATTTTTTGAAAAGCTATATTTCTTCTTCTTTTTTTTTAATTTCTGATCTATTCAAAATTCTCAGTGAAATTAGAAAATAATTCATTCACTAATGAAACCATAAATATTGCAATTAATGATATGAGGTAATAGAGTAAAAGAGAGGATTCTGATGAATCTGATCTGTACCTTTTATGTTCTTTTTCATTCTATGAATAATGTAGCTTACATTCAGTTATTAACTGGAATATGAAACATATATAAATGCTAAAATAATTTTGCATATGAGTAATATCTTTTAACTTCAATTCCTTAATTAAGAAGTATTGGAACTTAGGGTTTCCACCACTAGTCTCTACATTATCAGTATTTAAAAAATGAATTTAATTTATATTTGAAAAATTGCCCAGAATATCTGAATTTTCTTTTAAAATTTGAACATAAAAAAAACATAATGCAATATAAGTAATCTTTTTTATTTACAATTTATAGTCAAATAATATCTATTATGCATATTTTATGTCATTTATTGCTATTTATAGATTACATTTTTATATTTTTCTCTTTTGTGAAGGTGATCATTGCATTTTTTCTGGAAAATTCTATAACATTAATGCGGAACTTGCAGTGAGTAATCCATGTATAAAATGCAGATGTCTAGTTCCTCCTGATTTTACATGTATTCATCAGTCATGTCCTCCTCCTCCAAATGCTAAAAATTGTTATGCTTCAAAGACTACAGGCCAGTGCTGTCCATATTATGAATGTCTGATTGGAGATAGTGATGCTAATTATGACTGGGATGATGTTGTAACTGAAAGTAAGTAGGAAATGAAGAATAACTGGAATTTTATTGACTGTTTTATGAATTATTCATGAAGAGTTATAACTGAGGTGTGTAATTTCTTACAGCCTGTTTTATAACTAATATGTATTTACATGCTGACAGTTTGTTATTGAATTGCTGTTTGCAGTTTTAAAAGTTATAAAATTGTGTAATGAGTAAAGATCTGTGTTGGTATATGTTAACTATTTTTTATTTTACTCCCCAAATTTATTAACTTTGTCACTATCACATTTAAGCTTTGAAATTAATATTTGTATATAAAATGCATGCTGTGCATTATTAATTTGTAACAGGTTTTATAAAATATGCATTTTTCATCTTTAAAAAAAAGTTTTAGTGGATTTTTTCTGTTCTGAAGAATCATGTAGTATTCACAGCAAAAGCAAAAATGAATCTGAGTTTTCTGCAGGTGAATATGATAGTTTTTCTAATGACTGTGAACAAAATGACAATTTTTATGGAAAAAATCATTTCAAATGGCGCAAAAAAGACATAACGTAATTATTCAGCTCCCTGGTCTGAAACATCCTTCAAAAATAGGCTCTAAAGCAGAGCCCAAAGATACTTGGAATTTATTTTTTGGTGAAGGAGTAATCAACCTAGTCTTGAAATAGACTAATGTAAAAATCAACGAGTGCAGAATGAAATATTCTGATCCAAATAGGTATGAATTGATGGATACTAATTAAATTAACTGGACTATTACTACTGGGACTGTTATATTACTTGGAACTATTAGAAAGACTATTAGAAACCAAAGCCTTCCTTGGACTTTTAATTTAATCTGCCATATTCAAATCAAATCATGAAGATATTGATTGTTTATTTGCTACTGATGGCACAGGACGGGAGGTATTTAGATGTGTTACTTCCAAAGTGAGATTTTTATTTTTATTGAATTGTTTAAGGTTTGATGACTGTAAAAGAAGAAATGAGCATATGGAAATCGACAAAGCAGCTCCAATATCGGAAATATTTTTTGCAGTCATGAGAAATTTCCAACGCATGTATTCTATTGGAGAACTAGCATGCATTGATGAGATGCTAGTTAAATTCAGAGGACGCATCAACTATAAAATGTTCATACCCAAAAAACTGGCAAAATATGGATTAAAAATTATGTGCCTTTGTGATGCAAGGAACATTTATCTTTATAATGCATACATCTATTGTAGGAAAGATTCTGATGGAGATGGGCTTACTGAAGAAGAAACAAATATAGTAAACTCACACAAGTGGTGCTCCAACTGATTGAACCTATGAAAAATAGGAATAGAAACATTACTGCAGACAATTGATTTTCCTCAATGAAATTAGTGAATTGCCTAAGAGACAGAGGTCTTATATTTGTAGGTGCATTGAAAAAGAATGATCCCAAAAGAATTTCAAGCAAATAAGGCAAGAGAAATATGTAGTTCTTTGTATGTATTTGTTATATTCATGTTACTTGTTCTTATATTCATGTTACTTGTTCTTAATCTATAATTAAGTTCATTACAACAGACTAACATGCAACAACGTTTATTCTGATAAACCAAAACATTACTTCAGTTCAGTTCAACCAGCAACTAGTGTGTTGCCACATGTATGTAACATCTCCCCTCTTTTGGAAGAGTCATAAGAATCAATGCATTACATAATTCATATATTTGGATGGACGATAAACATTACGACCACTTCTTGTTTTATATACACAATCACGATTAATATTATTGCTATCATCCTGATGGTGAGGATCATTATGTAGTTTTGGATGTTCACTACTGATATTTTCCTCATTCTCCTTACCTAGATCATAATAGTCTAATGTCACTAAATTCTTCTCATTTTTAGTTTTTCTTAAATGGAATTTATTCCGTCTAATTACCCTATTATCTTTTGTTCTAATCCAATATGATCTAGGAGTTGAATGCTTTTTTAAAACTATAGCAGGCTCCCATTTATTTTCCCATCTCAACATCACCTTTTCCCCTGGAATAAATTCAGGTCTTTCCCTTGCATGCTTATCATAATAAATTTTAGCCTGTTTCTGCTTACTACTCAGCTTTTCTCTATATTGATCTTGTACAGTTGGTTTCAATTCTGTTTGTGTAATTGGTAATCGTGTTCTTAAATTCCTACATAATAGCAATTGACTTGGTGATAAATTTATACCTGGAATTGGAGTATTTCTATATTCCAGTAAAGCCTCATTTAATTTCTCTAATCCTGCTTTTCTAAATAAACTCTTAG
Source organism: Stegodyphus mimosarum (assembly GCA_000611955.2). Lineage (NCBI taxonomy): Eukaryota > Metazoa > Arthropoda > Arachnida > Araneae > Eresidae > Stegodyphus > Stegodyphus mimosarum. The sequence goes on from KK122329.1 coordinate 36,626, forward strand.
CAATACCTACCAATTTTTCTGCAAATCCATTAGATTTAGGATATCGAGGACTGCTGGTGATTATGTCAAATCCCCAATCCCTAGCGAAACTCTTCATTTTCCAACTATTAAATGGTACATTATCACAAATTAAAGTTTTAGGTATTCCATGTGTTGCAAATATCGATTTCAATTTACTAGTAACTTCCACTGCACTTTTATTTTTTAGAGGAATTATGTCTACCCATTTAGTTAAGTAACAGCCTATTACTAGGTAACTTTTCCCTGCATACTCACATATATCAGCACCAACCTTTTCATACGGTAAACTGGGAATTTCATGAGAAACAAGAGGTTCCTTTACTGTTTGAGGCCTGAACCTATCACAAATTAGGCATTTTGAAATCATATTCTCAATGTCACTGTTGATTCCTGGCCAAAATAGTACTTGTCGAGCCCTAGCTTTTGATTTTTCAATCCCACAGTGAGCTTCATGCAATAATGTTAACATACACTTCCTTAATGCAACAGGTACTACAATTCGATTATTAAAAAATACTAAATCTTGTTCAACACTCAACTCATTTTTACATTTAAAATAAGATCTTGCTTCCTTAGGAATTTTATCAACACTCAAAGGCCATCCATTTTTCCAATACTCTTTCACTAACATTAACCCTTTATCTTCTAATGTAGCTTTCTGAAATTCCCTTTTCTTACTCTCAGACATTTGCAGCTGTTTTGTTAGTGTATGAACAATCTCTGTCATATCCATGTTTTCATTTGTGTGTGTATCAATAAAGGAACGTGACAGTAAGTCTGCAATATACATATATTTCCCAGGCAAATATTTAAGTTTTAAGTTATATTTTAAGAGCTTAATTTTTATCCTTTGCAATCTGTTTGACAACACATTAGCAATATTTTTGTTCATAATTGAAACTAGTGGTTTATGATCAGTAAGCACTTCTACCTCTCTACCATAAATGTAATAGTGAAATTTATTAACAGCAAATAAAATACTAAGAAATTCTTTCTCAATCTGAGCATAATTTTTTTCTGCATTATTTAAACTCCTAGACGAAAAAGCAATTGGTTGCCCATTCTGCAATAAGCAGCAACCTAACCCATCTTTAGAACTATCTGCCTGTATAGTGATAGGTTTACTGCTATCAAATATTCCTAACACAGGTGCATTGGAAATTAATTCTTTTAATTCCTTGAATGCTTTAGAATGTAGCTGTAATCACTGCCATCCTACTTTGTTTTTCAAAAGTTCCCTTAATATGGCTGTTTTCTCAGAAAAATGTGGTACAAATTTCCTCAAATAATTACACATTCCCAAAACACGCTGTAATTCATGCTTATTCTGAGGTTCCTGTAACTCAGTAATGGCTTTAATTCGATCAGGATCAGGTCGCATGCCTGATGCATTAAATAAATGACCTAAATATTTAACCTCACTAACCCTATATTGAAGTTTTTGCTTATTGAATTTAATATTAAGTTTTTTAGCTCTGTTGATGACCTCTGTTAAAATTTTATCATGTTCTTGTACAGTACTGGCAGCAATGAGGATGTCATCGAAATAGACCAATACACCTGGTATATTACCAAAATTTTCAAGATTGCGTTTCTGAAAAATTTCAGGTGCACAGGAAATACCCATTGGAAGCCTTAAGAATTTGTAGCATCCAAATGGTGTGCTAAAAGTGCAAAGATCACTACTATCCTCATCTAATGCTATTTGAAAAAACCCATCTTTTAAGTCTAAAACAGAGTAAATTGATTTATTACATAGCTTTGGTAAAATCTCCTCAATTGTTGGAATCAGCACATGTTCTCTTTTTATAGCTTTGTTAAGATCTTGAGGATCAAGGCATATTCTTAAGGATCCATTAGCTTTTTCAATTATTACTAGATTGCTAACCCAGTTCAAAGGTTGATCAACTTTTGCAATAATGCCCTGTCTCTCTAATTCACTTAATTTTAATTCAAGTTTAGGTTTTAAACTAAGTGGTACTCTACGTGGTGGTCTCACTACAGGAGCTATCTGATCATCAACTACAATTTTACACAATCCACTAAATTTTCCCACACCTTCAAACACTTCTGAATTATTAATAACAAATTGATCTTTAGATGGAGGTAAAACAATTGTATACTGATCCAACTTACCTTTATTTGATATTTCAACCTTATTTATAAACTGAATCAAATTAAGTTTAACACACGCATCAATTCCTAATAATGGACGGATATGCTTACTAGAAACAATTAAAAACTCTAGAGTATGATCTTCACCATCTGAGGAACATTGCAACATTAATGACCCATCAGGTTTAACCTTGGACCCCCCAAATGCTTCTAATACAACATTACACTTGTTTAAAATAAGATTAGAGTTCTTAGCACTCAGTATTTTGTAAATTTTCACAGGTAAAACGTTCACTTCAGAACCTGTGTCCAACTTAAAATTCACATTTGTCCCTTCGACAAATATAGTCTTAGTCCACTCTTTTGTAGACGATGTTGAGCACACACTTTTAGTTCTTTGAACATTTATGGAATTCACGAAGAATTCATCATCAGATTCACTATTTACATCTGCATTATTATGCTGAGAAACATTTTGGACTTGCTTCAGTCTGCACATAGTCGAAAAGTGATTTAGTTTGCCACAATTAAAGCATTTTTTCCCATATGCCGGACATTGTCCATTAACATGATGTCTGTTGCATTTCTTACATAAGAACGTCTCAGTATTTGCAGCGTCATCACGCCATCCTCTGTGCTTCCTCACTGCTACGGCTGCATTGGCTCCTCCTGCCTGATGTTGTTTCACTTTCCCTCTAGTTACACTGTCAACATTGTGTTCTCTTAAGGTTTGAGCACGAGCTTTGCTCAATTCAGCTGCTTTCCCTAATTCAACTGCTTTTTCCAAACTCAAATTATTTTCTCGTAGCATCCTCTCCTGTAAACTGGCATCTGATACTCCAAGGACAATGCGATCACGTATGACAGAGTCACTCTGCTCACCAAATTCGCAAGATTTTACAAGTTTTTTCAGATCAGTCACGAAGCAATCAAAAAGTTCCCCTTCTCCTTGTGTTCTCTTATTGAATAAAAATCTTTCCACCACAACATTTGTTCTAGGCGTCGTAAAAGCTTCAAACCTTTCAAGCACTTTCTCATAGTTGGCCTGATCTCCTGCAAGATTGAGCGTGTTGAACACTTCAACTGCTTCCTCACCAGCGGCATTTAAAAATAAAGCAACTTTCACATCTGAATCTTTTGAATCATTTCCTGAAGCTTTCATATAAATCTGGAACAGCTGTTTGAATCTGCGCCAGTTTTCGGCCACATTGCCGTCGAAACTTAAGCCTTGCGGTGGACGACAAAATTCCATCTTGCGTCTGCTGAGAGGAAAAACAACCAAAGGGATTGCCTAGCAATTAGTTGTAATATTATTCCACACGACTACGCCATGTTATATTCATGTTACTTGTTCTTAATCTATAATTAAGTTCATTACAACAGACTAACACGCAACAACGTTTATTCTGATAAACCAAAACATTACTTCAGTTCAGTTCAACCAGCAACTAGTGTGTTGCCACATGTATGTAACAGTATTTACAAATGAAATTACGCTTGTTTCTTATGTTCCCAAGAAACGAAAAGCGGTAATTTTGATTTCATCTATGCACCATAGCAGTAAAAACGATAGTAATACTGGGAAACCAAAAATTATAGAGTTATACCATTTGACAAAAGATGGCGTTGATGAATTTGACAAGAAGTGCTCTATTTACTCAAGTGGTGGACGAACTCAACGTTGGCGTATGATGATATTTTTTAGAATACTAGACATGTGTGCTGTGAATTCATTCATACTGTTTCAGTCATATCCTGATGCTACAAAACTAAAAAGAAAGAACTTTATACTTTTATTAGCAAATCAACTTATTACACCGTATCTGAAAGTTAGAATAACTTCCGCTTTTTTGCCAGAGGAACTGAAGATAACAATTAGAAGAATCCTTGGACAAAATGAAATTAAGGGAATGGATTTATCAAACCAAGAAGAAAAACTAGAAAAAAGAAAAACATGTAGTCTGTGACCACCTTGTAAGAAGAAAAAACAGCAAACAAATGTGTATAATGCAAGGAACCAGTATGTCTTCATTGGTCTCAAAAAATGTGTTTCGACTGTGTATCATCTTATGATTCATCTTTGTGAAGAAAGATATCTATTAATAATTTATAATTAAATTCATTGTTGCAGAATTATGGTTTAATTGACAGTAATTCTTAATAATAATAATAATTACCTGATAATAATTAATTGACAGTAATACTTAATAAAGTCACATATTTATATGCATGTTTAATAAAATCTTTGTTCTTTAAAAGCTCTGTTCCTTAATACAAAGAAAATAGTAATTTTTCATATGAATTAAATTATTTATGTTTAAAATATATTGATTTTAATGAATAAGAATTCCATTAATATGTATGAAGTATCTATAATATTACTTAAAAATGCATAAAATATATATTTTTATGCTTTTCTTAAAAGCGGTCTGTGAGACCGCTCACAGTAATTATGCCGAAAAAATTGTCACAGCAGTTAAAGGTTAATCTATTGTAGACATTTATAAATTTTTATTTGATGATGGAAGCAATGTTTAATCTGCTAATATTTGAATTTAATTCTGTTTACTTCACTACAGCATACATTACTAAGTTTTTCTACACAAATATTACATGCATTAATTGTTAATTTTATTTTCATCATATTTAAAAGTACTTGGATAAAGAAAAGCTTTCCTTCACTACTTAGGATTTTCTGAGTATAAAAGTGTAAGAAAATTAGAAGATGAAATTAGGCAAAAAATATAAAATTTAAAGTAGCCAATTAAATCCTAATCCTACTTTATGTCAGAATTGAATTGCATATAGTTCATTAACCTGAACCATTCATTATAATGTGAATTAAAGTCAGTTTGGAGTTCTTTTCAAATGGTGTTGCCGCACAGCATGAAATCCTCATGGTTTCTCCTGGATCTTAAGATTTCAAGGTTGGCAACTATGGTATATATATGAATCATCTCTAATCAGTATCAGCTCTTTACATACAAATAATGAAGCTGTTGATAATCGGCATATGTACAAGTAGACTATTAGGTGTTAATGTGAAAATGAAATGCTATTTCTAATAATCATACATTAGAGGTATATGAATATTATAGATAGGTCTTTTAAAAATAGTTTTTGTTTATTTCGATTACCCAGCTGTTAACATGAAAACATTGAAAATGCCATTTCATTTCCTATTGAAACCCAAAAGATAAGTCTTCATTTTTGACATTTAAAAATTGTTCATTAATGATAATAAATCTTTTTATTCATTAACCAGACTATCCTCTAGATAAGAGTTATTTGTGCATAATGTATTGAATTTTATTAATGATGGAGTCATTTAGTATCTTTCAAATATCATCAGTTTTTTCATATTTAAAATTATTTTTGTAATACCTTTTCCTTTCAGTTGTTTGTCCAACTCCATTATGTGCTGACGAGTCTTGCCACATTGGAATTCCTGAGGGTCATATGTGTCCAACTTGCATCTGCTCAGGTATCGTGCAATATTTATATTTGAAACTATGTTTACAGTTCTTTAGTTTATTAAACTCTTTTACTCTAAGTTCTTTTAATAATTTATGAAAGAAACTTTGTTTAGTGAATTGAACAAAGTTTTTCATTTGATTATTAAAATTAAATTTTTAGCTAAATTAGTTATTTATGACACATTTTAAAATGCATTTTTTAGTATGCTACCATATTTGTATGTTTTAATATTTAAAATATTCAATGAATCAACAACTGTGTATGTCTGCTTGCTTTGTTTAGTTTTTGATTATATTGAAAGATATGTCAACTGTTATATATAACACTAGTTATCATAAATTAAGGAAAAATCACAAAAATAGCAATAACTCCCTAAAAAATAAGCCAAACCATGTAAAATTTGAATATGTTGCCAAGTAAGAGTAGCTGAGTAAAACTGCAATATGCAAATTAGTGCCACTGCACTTGGAATACGTCATCTGCGAGGAGCATAAAAGTCCACGTTTGAAGAGCAAGCCCACATATTTCACTGTGATAGTGACATCAGAAATCTGAGATAGCCAATTCGTAACAATGACCTCCAGGCATCATTTGCCTGCAGAACTACGATGAAGAACCACTGGGAGACTAGAGGCAGGACAAAGTCAAACAGAAGCGGCCAAATGGCTAAATGTGAGTCCTTCTGTGGTTCATAGACTTTGGAGGTAATTTCAAACCACAGATTCGGCATCTAGGAGGTTCAGCCAAGGACGGCCAACTGCTGTGACGAGCACCGATGACCGATATTTGACATTATGTGCATGCAGGAATAGAACTGCTACTCCGACTCTTCTTAGATCCTCCTTTGCTGCAGCTAGAAGGTTGGTGTCAACGTCAACTGTGCGTAGAAGGCTTCACGAAGGTGGTCTGTATGCAAGGCAACCAGCCATTTGTATGCCGCTCACATTATGCCATAGGAGGGACCGTTTGCAGTGAGAACAACATGTCCACTGGGCGCCTGATCAATAGAGGGCTTTCTCTTTACGGATGAGTCCAGGTTTAGTCTAGAAAGCGATAGTAGGCGTTATTTGATAGGAAGAGAACCTGAAATCCGTTATCATCCATCAAACATCCGTAAAAGAGATGCATATGCATACGGAAGAGGCAGTGTCTGTGATTGGGGTGGCATCTCTTTGGGCGGATGCACAGACCTTCATGTCTTTCCAAGGGGAACTGTGAATGCTCAGGTTTATAGAGATGACATCCTTGATGCTTATGTGTGCCCATGTGCCGGGCAATAGGTGATGCTTTCCTGTTACAGGACGACAATGCAAGACCACACAGGGTTCGCATTGTAGATGATTATCTTCATCAGGAAACAATTATGTGCATGGAGTGGCCAGCTCAATCCCCAGACTTTGCTCTCTCCCCTATCGAGCACGTTTGGGGTCCTTTAGGGAGACATCAAGCTGTGCTCAATCTGCCCCCCTCAGACCCTTGCCACGCTTGCAACTGCTTTGCAAGAGCAATGGCTCTCGCTTCTTATGGAACTGATAGACCGCATAATTGAAAGCATCACACATTGCTGTATGAGCTGTATTGCTTGTAGATGCGATCATATTCCATATTGAAGGTACTTATCCTATAGCAAACTGACACCTTCGATTTGTTCATTTTATACATGTGCTAATTTCTATATTTCCATAATTGTCTGGTAATTTCTTTTTATGTTATTGATACCTTACTAAATGTTGTATACTGTGCGCAAGTTTCACAAAATTCTACAAGTAACGTTTTTAGTAATTGTGATTTTTCCTTAATTTATGATAACCAGTGTACATACAGGAAAAACAGAAGATTTTAGAAAATAGTTAAATTCTATTGATTTTTAATTTTAAATGATCTCTCCAAAAATATTGTACTTTGCTTCTTTTGATATTGTAATAATCCTTACTTGTGTTCTCTTTGTTTAAGAATGGTTAATAAATTTGCAGTATTATTAATTTTACTTTTAACTGATTTTTTGAATATTTTTTCTAGCCCGGATTATACCAACAAAATTCCTGGATACAAATTCCTCTAATAGCGAAAATGCCACACATCCTGAAGTTGACAACGATGAAGGTGTTGAAAAGAATGATGAAGAACTTAAAAGTAGAAATTTGACTAATTTTCAAGATATAGAAGAATTACTTAGTAATCAAATTGATGAGAAAGACTTTGAAAAAATACGAGAAGATTTCGAAAATTCTGGTAATAAAATAGATTATTATTGCCATTAAATATGAAAATTCTGGTAATGAATTAGTAAATTAAATTATTGTTTTATGAAATGAGCATTTCTGATTAATATTTCTGCTGACATTCAGGAGCCATTCATTGATGACGTTTTTTCTAATTTACAAGGAAACATTTTAATTGAAGGCTTGAATATTTTCATTTTTTTCATGAAATGTCTTTGTAAAGATATGTGTGTGTAAAGCAAAAGTTGTATTTTGCATATGACATAGCTTTATTTGATAATTTATCTAATCTTTTTATATTTCTAATTTTTTGGTTGAATTAATTATAATTTTTTCATCTGCTAATCTATGAGTAAGTGTAAAAGAACAGTATCACGTATTTTATTGTGAAAGTATGATTAGTCATTTATTATGTGCCTAGAATTTTGATATCACTAGTTCTGTATTTTATATCATATGAACAGATATATATGATAATGATTTGTGAAGCTGGATAAATTTGAATTTTGGGAGGGGGGAGAAAGGTATAAATGTTAATATAGCGATGATGTAAGGAAGTTTTAAATAAGATTTTTCTTATTTCTTGAAAAGCAAACTGAACTGAAAAATCTGCTTTAAAATTTAGCCTTCTGCAGTTTGTATGATGAATTTAAAATTGCTTTTAAATAAGAATTTAAAATGTTGACCTTAACTAAATTTTATGGCATGAATGCCTCATACTTTTCTGAGAAACGCAATACCAAGAAACTCAAGATATTTTTCATGGTCAGTACTTTTTGAAAACTATTGCTGATGCTTTCTTTTTAAATTTTTCTGATTGGTATAAAATTATGATTGTGTTTACTTTGCAGTAAGTAAAATGTTCTGAATAATTTTATTAACTGAATCTTCTGAGCTTAAAAAATGGAGCTTGTGTATATAGCAGTGTTGTATCTGAATAAAAAGTTTACCCACATCAGAGGAAATAAAATTACTTTCTCCATTTCTCTGGAATTCATTAATTTAACAGAAGCATGTATTCACAAATGCAGGTGCAAATTATTTAAAATATTGTTAAAACAAATCTTCCACTACATATAATGAAGCATCATATGGTGACCATATGCCTAAGATTGCATCCTCTGAAGTAACCAGTATTTCTGAAATTATTTAAATAATGATATTGATCATCACCAGTAGTCATGCTTTGTGAGACAGTCACCTCTACAGAAGCACAAATTTTCTGCAATTGGGGATATTCAACTCAGATTTCACTATATGTACATTTGAGCCTTGAATTACACAATGGTTAGGGGTTTTAGCATACTATGCACTTGCAAATCTGATAATTTTTTCAATCACTAGAAACTTAAATGTCCAGAGCCATCAGATGGTTTATCAATAAGATTAATTTTTTTTCGCTGCTTTATGTATATTACAGAGGGAGTTTACACATTCTAAAGAATATTTTTTAAATGTTCAGTTTGATAGCCTTTTTTTTTTGTAGACTCTGCATCTGCATCCTTATTTACACAACAGAAGAGCTTTTCATAAAATTTCTAGGTCTATTGATTTGCGTTCCTGTTCTACTACTTTTTATAGTCCATCAATTGTGATAGGTTTCTTAGAAAGAGCTCTTTTCAAGAAACCAAAGGCACAGCAGTCCATATATGAAACATCGGGGGACTTCACAGGAATAGGTTGAAGAGGTATATATGCAATACCTGTATCAGCATTTCATATTTTCAACTGGTACGTCATTTGTCTTGATAAATTTTCACTTTTGAAAGTCATTGGGATAATGAAATGGAATTTCTTCTGTAAATAATGGACATAAAACTTTCTATTGGCAATACATTGAGTTGATTTTAACACTTTTTTCCACTCTCCTTATTTTTAATTTCTCATTGTAAGAGAATACCGCAATAATCATAAAACCCGCACTGAAACTTTCTTTGCATTGATAGAAGCAAGTTTGTGCATTTCCCCGCTCTTTTTCGATAATAAATAGGCCTTTTTTTATTGTAGTCATATAAGTAACTGCATGCTTCATCAAAGGTCATAATGTATTTCCATTTCTCTCCTAATTAATTTTCATGCAAGTTCTACAAACTGTTCTGCATTGAGCCACATGCCTTGACAAAAGCTGATGAACATTATGTTTCTTAGCCTTTTTAAGTTGTAAATCTTGGTTTATTATTTTTATCATTGTTTCTGAATACGTATTTAAAGATTTTGCAATTTCTGCGTAGGTGGATTTTCTTTTGCTACCAATGCTTACCACAATATGTATCTTTTTTAAGTATTTATTTGGAGTCTTTCCTTGTAGAAGTAACGATTGATGGTTTTCCCCATACTGATTAATGATGTTATTTATTTTGTGCTTGGAAAATTAAAAAACATATCCTTTAATCTGCAGCATTTTGAATGAAGCCTCATTAAAAGAAGAGTAAATTTAAAAATAGCATGCAATATTTCTCAGTTCAATTAATAGCTGTTGCCAGGAATTTTTATTCCAAAACATCTGCTTCTTTAAAATTTGTTCTAAAAATATATAAACTTCTGCTACACATACTGTATAATATATACAATGTCATATACTAAATTTTTATTTACAAATATGAAACGTCATTAATTGATAACAAAGAAGTGTAGTATGATTACTTTATAATGCATAAACAATGCAATGAATATGACTGTTTTGCTATATTTTATTGAATTAAAAAGCAGTGGTAGGTGCATGTGTAATAAGTGTAATACTAATGAATCATCTCAATTGCCGTAGCTCAGCATATACATTAATGAATCATTACATTCTTCATTAAACATTTATGGTATATATTTTTGTAATGTAAGATAGCTTAAAAAGTTCCCAGTATTTTAGGAAAGCGATTTGACCATAAAAGAATTTATGTTGAATTTCCTTCAAAAGTGATTTGGAAGAATGTGTAATTATCCTATAGGTAGGGTTGCTATAATTTCCAAGCATTCATGCAGGATGTTTAGGTGTGCAAAAAGTGAGCAGAATGAAAAAGTAAAATATTAAAAAAGATGAAAAACTAAGCCAGCCTACTCATATTTTAAGCTGATTTTACAGTCTTGATGCTATCCTTTTCTTCTTTCATATAATTATAAAATAGAGCTCAAGTTATTTTAAAATTATAATGATAAATCAAAAGGGCTTTAGTTGTCTCCACTTACAACTTATTTCTATCGTCTAACCATTGAGTTGATATTAGAGAAAATATTCTCTCTACAAGTGCATTATGGATAGGAATGGCAAATATGTATTCATCCATACTCAATTTTGTAATTGCTACACAGTTTTGATTGGTATTATTTTTCTCTAAATTATCTTTTAGATATAAACTGGTGAAACAGAATATCACTATTGCCAATATAGAGTTTCAGTATAAGATTCAATCAATAAGATTTTCAATAATTGCATTGCTGCTGCTCCCTAGCTGTCTCTAGAGTTTAGGGAGAAAACAGGACAATAGTAATACAGGACTGAGTAGTGAAATACAATTGCAACTTCTAATATATGGGATGTATGGCAACCACATATATAGGAGAGAGTTCTTAAAAATTTTAAATGTAGTATATTAATATAGAAAGATTTTTTTGTTTTTTAGTGTTAGTACTCTGCTATTTTAAAACATTAAATTATTTTTGGGTAATGTATTAGTGTTATAATTGCTAATCGCGTGTGAGATTAACGAAGATAAATTTTCATAAAATTATTTCCATATCTATCCCAGAAACTCTGGAATGGCTTTAGAAGCCATGAAGGTTGCATTGTTGGCTGTTGTTTAAGAAGTAAAGTACAATAAAAAAAGAAAAAATTTCATTAATTTAATTAGCGTAATTTAAGTTTATCACATTTTATGCTCTTATTTCTTTCTAGTTAATATATAATATATATAAAATATATAAAATAAATAAATAAATATATAAAATTTTTGCATTCTGAGAGGTAGAATACACTGAAGTCAGTGATTTAATGTTATTGAATAAGGCAATATTGCTGCAATATAAAGAAGAGGATCTTCTTTTAAAATTTTCTATTGCGGAAAAGACTTCATTTCTGAAAAGCTATCTGATCTTGAACTTAGTTTCCAAAATTTTCAGTTTTTCTAGTATTGTAGATGTAAGACAGGCGAATCGACAACCTTGTATTTGGCATAGATTTTGTAAAATCCCAATCGAGTTCGAGGGCAAAACGGGTCCCCCTTCATAAGGAGCAAAAGCGAGAAAGCGAATGCCGATCATTAAAGTTTCACATAAAAGAACATGAATCTTACGTCTGAAAAGGCAAAATTAACAAATCTTCAATAGCTAATCATAGTTGAAAATTCATTCACAATTTTGATTTTGGTTCTGCTAAAATTATCCAGAAAGCTGGTTCTATTAGGGAATTGGATTTTCTTTAAGCTTTTCACATTCACAAAAATTTATCCTGTTTAGTCAATGACTTCAATTACAATCCAGTCTTGCCTAATGCCTTCAAAATTCTAACTTTATCTTTCATTTTTCATTACTATTTTTGCCGACAGATGGCGCTATTGTCTCTTCCACTGGTTGCCTGTGGGTATAAATATGGTCAACATTCTCTTTCTCGTTTTTGCAGAATCTTTTGCTCCTGATGAAAGGGGATCCGTTTTGCCCTTGAAATCGATTGGGATTTTACAAAATCTACGTCGAATACAAGGTTGTCGATTTCCCTGTCTTATTTTCCACGTCAGTGTGTTTCTTGATTGTAGATGTAATTTAGTGAATTTATAATTAAGCCTGTTTACTTTGAAAATACTTCAGAATGACAGTATGAATAATTTGAGTAACTAACACAAATAACTGTACTTTCAGCTAATCATTCCTCAGGTCATTTTCAAAGGATGGTAAGGCAAGAGCAGGACCAATCAGTTTTTAGTCAACAACAACAACAACAACAAGAGTTTAACTCTGATACTGAATTAGAACGTGAGCCATTTTCTGAAGATCGGGAGGAATATGATGCTGAATTACAAAGTTTCCAAAAAAGCAAAAAAAGTGAAAATGCAGATAATGTTTTAGGTCATAGTATTGAACCAATTTCGAGTGAAATAGGTAAGATAAAATGGAAATGCAACAGAATATTTTTATTAATTCTTAAAATTTCTTTAGGTTTTTTATTTAAAAATTTCACCTCCTTTTATTTATTATATTAAAAATAAATAGATAAAAGTCTCAAATTAATCATTTTCTTGCTTTATTCACTTTGTGTGTCACTTGATCAATTGTTTTAGTCTTCTCCTAGAGCTTCTCCAGCATTTTTTGTAAGGATTTTAATATCCTATCTAGCAATATTTTTTACCTAATTTTAAAAGCAATGCTATCAATGCTTTTGGAGCTCTCTTTATAGGAGAGAGGTACTAACTAATCACTACTGAAACTGACTTCTACAGATAATTCCTTTCTTTTCTTTATTTGTGTTGAATATTGTAACATCTCTGTCAAACTTTGTAGTGTACTTTTGATCTGCTTTATTTATAGAGGAGGAAAAAAATGCATTTTTATAGTAAACCGATTGCTGTGTATCATTTTCAAAATGGATCATATGAAACACTAAAAATTAATAAATCCCTCATATTGTATCCTGTGTGCAGTGTAAAATATGTAATTATGCAAAAAAATGCATGCACATATAACATAAATATAGTAATTAAGCAAAATTAATGAAGTGTAAGTCTTAATTCAGTTGTTTTCTTAAAAATATGTGTAGGATATTGTTATTAAATACACTCTTTTGCAAAAAAGAATCGAAGCACGAAGAAGAACTTTTGTGATTGTGACAAAATTTCGTATGCAAAAACATCTTGATCGAACATGCAAATAATCAAGGTTTCAAGGCAAATGAACAGGATTTGCAATCATAGCATGCATTTCTAGTATGTAATTCGCAAAGTATAAAACCAGTAATAGAGGCGGAAAATTTTTTTTTGTTGCTGCCATTGTAATTCTGTAAAAGAGCAACTAAAAATGTCATTACAATGATATTGAAGACCTTATAGACAACTAAACGACTTCGAACATGGTCGCATTGTAGGCTTGTGTGAAGCTGGGTGGTCATACCGAACAGTAGGCCGCCACCTGCAGCATACAGACACTGCTGTGCAAAGATGTTGGCAGCAGTGGTTGCTACAAGGAAATTGCAGGCGAAATAAAGGCTCTGGAAGGCCAAGGAGCACAAATGCGAGGCAAGATAGGATGATTGTTTGGTAGGCCTGTACCTCCCCAATGGTATCATTGTCGACTATTCAACGCATTACAGCCACATCTGTACCTCCCATGGTACCATCCACCATCACACGGCGCTTGTCTGAAGTGGGGTTACGCTCACAGAGGCCTTTAAGACGTTTGCTTTTGACCCCACAACATCGGCAGAGTCATTTGGAGTGGTGTCACAGCGATCAACATGGTTGGCATCAGCCTGGCATTATATAGTGTTCAACGATGAATCCCGCTTCACTCTTGAAGCAGATGACCACCACATTCATGTCTGGAGAAGACGGGGCCAGCAGTCCCAATCAGCCTTTGTTTTACAAAGGCATACAGCCATAACCCCTGGTGTGATGGTGTGGGGTGCTATTTTTTATGACAGCAGGTCATCTTTAGTCATCCTCCATACATCTTTAACAGCTCAACGATATGTGGATACCATCCAGTGGCCGGTTGCATTACCTTTCATGGCATGTCATCCGGGGTCCATTTTCCAACAAGATAATGCCAGGCCACATACCGCTCGCATATCTCTGGACTATCTCCGTGCGGTTGGTACTCTTCCTTGGCTAGCAAGGTCACCAGACCTTTCACCAATCGAGCATGTCTGTGACACGCCAGGCCGCCAGATTTTGGCACCACAAAATATCACAGATCTGGAGCAACAACTGATGAATGCCTGGCAGAATCTGTCGCAGGATAACATTAGGAACCTGTACCACTCCTTGCCTTGACGAATTCAAGCATGCATTGCTGCCAGGGTGGTTCGACCAACTACTAATTTGAACACTCAGTGGGTGATCGTGAGCCGTCAACAGGTACAATGACCTTGATTTTTTTTATCATTTTATTATCTGTGTATGAGCTGTACTACTTTTCAGTTTCATCAAAAACAACCACTTCCTTCATAGTGCTTCGATTTTTTTTTTAAAACAGTGTATATGGTTCATCTATAATGGTCATATATTTCAATTTAGGTATGATTCACTGTTCTTAATCTATGAACAGTATATTAGAAATAATTTTTATGCATGACTTCAATATCATGTTTGGAAGGAAAATAAGAATATATTACATAAGAATTTTTGTGAAACATCGACTGCAGGAGCATGTCCATTGGTTCTGCAATGAGAAACAAATTGTTGTTTAATAATGTGAAATGTGTAATAAATAGCTTTAGCACAGATGAACAACTTTTATTTACATGACAGCCCTTTTAAGAAGGGTCTCCATGTGCTGCATAGTAGGTTTTGTTAAGACAATGTATGTAATTTTTTAAGATAAAACACTATTAAATATTAAATTACACATATGGAGCACAAAATGACATTTCGGATATTTGTTTGAAAACAGAAGATTTCTTGAATTTAAATTTTAACACCATGGCCTCTTATATGAAGCATCAACTGTATCAGAAACAAACGTACATTATAAGGAATCCTCATGTGTGTTTTAAGAAGAAATATGGAAATACATGTATTAGAACATGTATGGTGAATAACAAAAAAGCTAACTTTTGTCAAAGTATCCCATCGGCATCCAATCTGCTGTTACTGATTTTAACATTACAGCTGATCTGCATTTCGGAAGAATTATTTTATACTTCATACACCACTTTATTTAAATGTGATAACTCATAATAATTTCTGCAATAATAGAAAATATTCATTAAATACACCAAATTTCAGAAATAAGAGTAAAAAGCTTAGGATGTTTATTAACCAACTTGGTAGAAACACTTAAAAGCAGGTTGCAAGTTTTAATCTAATGACCTTATAAAGGTTGCTTGCTTAATGATTGTAAGTTTTTTTCTTTTGTGTTTGCAATTTACAGTACACTTTGTAATTGCTTTCATTTGAGTTGTAGTACAGCATGCTTTTTAAGATGGAATATTTTGAAAAAATGGGGGTGGGGGCAATTTTTCAAAATGCTAAACTTTAATTATTTATTTTTTGTCTTTTTTTTTTTTTTACAAGTCTGTTAAATGTTTGTTATGATTGGTGCTCTCTTATTAGCTTCATATATATAATTAAAAAATTTAATGTAAGCAATTATCCTGAGATCAAATAAGTTGAATTCAATTCATTTAGTTTCTCATGCAACAAAAATGAAACTTTCCCATTTTTTGCCACATCATTCACCTTTTAATAAACAAATTATAATATAATCTCAATTTATTACCGAAATAAATACTTCCACTTACCATATGCTAAAAGAACAGTTCTTAGCTGCTTGAAAATTTCGCAGTTTCGTCTTTTGTGCAGTTTCTGTTAGGTAACTTTTCATTAAGCAAGCAATTTTCAGTGTAAATTATCGTATCATAATCTGATTTCATAACGAGTAAAAAGTAATCTGATATGCGTAAGATCACATGTTAGTATAGTGTTTATTTTATACCATTCTACTGAATCTATTAAACACTGAAGCTTTCTTAATATGTACATTAATTAAAAATATTTATTCCCTGATATTGGCTGTGCTATAAAAAAATGAAGGTTTAATTTCTTTGGTAATTAACAAGAGTTAAGTTCATTCTACTTGTTTTAAGATATTAAATTTTATTTTGAGGGAGAAATTTGCAATAGTATGTAAATGAAATACAATTAATGTTAAATTTAGCCATAATGTGCATCTTAAGAATTTTTATAGTGCTGGTATTTAATATGCTAACCCTATTGCTAAATTTTCATTATAGAATAATGATTATTCTTACAAAAATTCCTTTTTTTTTAATGTTTAATTTGTATAATTGTTTCATGTATTTTTTACAGTTGTGCTTACCATTAATAATCGACTTTTGTTTTCATATAAATGCTCAGTGAAAGGTATTGCAAATTTCTTCTCCTTTTGAGTTATGCATGTAAAATTAAAAGCTTAAATATATAAAAAAGTAAGCATTTTAGTATTTTGTTAATATAGTTTTAGAATGAAATACTTTTGCTGTATGCTGAATACAAATATTTTATGCATGAACAAAAATATCATCAGTCCATTTTAACAGTATCTAAATTCCATATTGAGTATAAGCATATGAATTTTGATCTTCTTAATTGCAATAGAAATGTTTAGAACAGGCATGGTCAAACTGCAGCTTGTGAGTCAGTGCAACTCATACTGTAATAAGGAGTAGCTTTAATTGCTTTTTAATAAAATTAATTTGAGCAGTGGGTGGAATCCTTAATTTTCAGAAGTGCACTTAATTAAATGAAGTCAGTTACTTCTGATTACTTAGGGAAGACAGAAAGGTTTTTTGGAAAACCACATATTAGTTGAGGGATTAGTTTTCAGATTAACCCCTCCCCCCCCGATGACATCTAAATCTGAAAATAATTAATCAACTACATCATTGAGTTGTTTTATTTTGCACTTTTTACAAATATTTTTTTCATTGAGTTTAATTATGTGTATGCATAAACTATGATATGTTCTTAGCCAAAGGCTTTTAACAGTTTAACTTTTTAAACTCTCAATAATATCAAAATTATTATAACTTTTTAATATTATATTAATTTTTAGAACTACTAAAATGGCTGATTAAGTCATGCAGAGCAGTGGCAATAACTAATACTTATTTATGGATATAAATAATTACATTCATTAAAAATGCAAAATCCTTGTTAGGGACCTTAAAATGATTCTGTCTATTTGCAGATTAGTTTTCTATTTTTAAAACATTAAAAACATTTGGTTGTAGCACTTAGAAAATCTATTTATGGTTCTTGAATACTTCTGAAAACATTAAAAACATTTGGTTGTAGCACTTAGAAAATCTATTTATGGTTCTTGAATACTTCTGAACTTTAATGTACCTACTAACCTGAAGTTTAGGCATCCCTAGTTATTTAATTTTCCATGCATCATTACATTACTGTACTGAGTGAAACATTAGTTATCTACCTGTCTTGGCAAAAATTATCATTACATGACACATAAGATTTGACTGAGAAATTTAAAAGCGATGCATATATTTCTTATTAAAGTTTTATTTAATTTTTTAACAATGTATGTAATAAATGTAAGTTATAGTATATCTTATATTTTTTATGAATATTTTCAAAATTTTTAACTAATAAAAGGTATGTTAATTAATTAACATGACCGATAATTAATAAATCTAATATTTGGCATGAATACTTCATGCATATAAAATGAAACAATTTTATAGTTCCAGATGGCTGTCCGACACCTATATGTGAAAACTCTACTTGCCGCATATTGATTCCAGCTGGTGAACATTGTCCAACTTGTGTTTGTGAAAGTAAGTGCTTTGATAAATGTATAAAAGTGAACTATTTCACGAACTAATATCTTTGTTCACAACTGAGTGATGTATATTGCTTGATTCTGCACATAAATACCTATTGTCATATTTCAAGTGTGCAAATTATTTTCTCTGAAAGCTAATTTAAAAATTAAAATGAATGGGAAAATAATAAAAATAATAATTAAAAAAATTAAAAATATGATCTAAATGTGCTTCTGTGTAAATGATTTTGAAAATAATAAGAGATAAATGAAAAATTGAACATGTAAGATTACTGAAGGTCAGAAAACTTATATAAAGCAATGAAAAATAAAAGAAAAAAACTAGACATTTATTTCTTTGCATCAAAAGTACAGACATCATAATGGGCTGGCTTAAACAAAAGTCTGTTCTTTAAAATAGGAATTTCAAAGTTATTTTCTGCTTCCTGATTTGACTCATAACCCTGAGAACAACAGCTACAGAAAAGATTGACTTGTTTAATAACCCCTCCAATTCATTTCCATTTATCATGTTTTGATTTAAGAAAAGCATGCAAGTAAAAGCTGATTTGAACTGCAGCCTTAAATGATGTGGAGGAAATGAACGCTCTGTGGCGATGACGACATGAATTGCTATTGCAAGTTGAGGTGGGTGGCAATGGCCTTGAAGTGCCTATTTTAAAGTAACAGACTATAGTATAGAGAATTCTTGTTTAAGGTATTTACAGTTATTAATAAAAGAGAAAATATGAACACAATTAAATCAAATATAAATGGAAATTTTGAAAAGAATTTTACTTCCATTCTTCTAATTATTCACTCAAATTCCTTTGAACATATTTTAAAAAGAAGTTTTTGTTTTTTTAGTATTCCATTCATCTATTCATGTGTTTAACCACAAATTTATTAAAATGTATAATTATTTCTTTTAGTAATTTTGTTACTTTGAAAATTATTAATATATAAAAGCTGTTCTGGATAAGAATGCAAACAAATTTGTGATTTTTAAGTTAATACTGTATTTCATACAAAATTAGCATTTACATCAGAGCATTATTTGATTACATGCTTTTAAATTTTCTGACAATTTGTGTGTGCACATTTAAATTGCTGCATAAATTCCCGTTTGGTGTATTTTGAAAATATTTGCTCTGATTCACTTTGTGCACACTTGAGCTGTTCCTTTAAGGATCAGCTTTAATGACTGAAGGTCATTCTTTCGAACTTATACAAGTTTTATACTTCTTTTTCTCTTAATTGGAGTATTTACTTTTTATAAAGCCTCAAAACATTTCGATTTATAGTTGGGGTACATTAAGGGCAGGACACCAGAATTTCACCATTGTTGTACAGGTATAGTCCCACCATACTAATTTGTAAAGCTGTGCCCCAATTTTGATGAAGAATAATACTTCAGGGAATGTATCCAAGGGTCTCTTAACCTCTTCTTCTACTACCAAACTATTTGAAAAGACTTTTGGCTTGTCAGCATTTTATGTGCATAAACACAATACACTTATAAACATCCATGACTTTTCTTCAGTTTGAACCTAGGTTAGATGATATGGCAACCAGTATCGCTAACCACTATAACAATTAGGGCACTATTTGATTAAAACACAAAATCAGTTTTCCAAGTGTTGAAATAGTTCACATCTGTTGTATAGTGGCTGGTAATGCAGTCGAAAGAAAATATCTTTATTTTCATAATGCTATTTAATGAAAAGAATATTTTTAGTGCACTGTTTGATATAAATGGAATCAATTACAGATTCCTGAAAAAAAAAAAAAAAGGAGAGTTAAGAAACATTTGCCATCTCAATCTATGGTACGGCACATCATTACTTTTCTTCTGAATGTTTCTGTAGGTTTTATCCTGAAAGGGAGAGTAAGGGAATATTTAATGATAATACATAAAAATTATTTATTATTCTATGAATTTCTTCCTTATTTTGAATGGAAACAGTTGCTTATGAATTTTAAGGCATGCATTGCCATGCTCAAATTTCAAAACCTTTTTCTTATTTCAGAGCCATAATTTTGGTATAAGATTTTAATTGAAATTTTTCTTAATGCAATGAATAGCGGATTTTGATATTTTCAATTTTTTCGCAGCTTGACAGATAGAAATGTCAGGTTTCTAAAATAACTCCCATTTAATTATTTTCATGACTTGACCTCTTTTCCAAAATTTGGGTTATATGACCGTGTCTGCTACTTTTCCTACATTTTTAAAACTTTATTAATCATTGCTTTTAATAGTTGACTATTTTTATAATGTCTAAACACAGCAGTTCTGCTTTTGACATTGCAATAAAGCTAGGCATTATTTTATTTTTAATGCTTTCATTAAATGAAGTGCCATTTTATAAATAACTCTAGCATTTAACTGTAATTGTTATTGTTTTAGAAGGAATTGAACTGCTGGTTATTACTGAAGTATAGATACTTTTTTCATAATTTCATTTTGAAGCAAAAATTTACCATAAAAATTTTTAAACTGCAATCCAGGTTCCAGTCAAAATCATCATAAAATTACCATTTCGCTTGTTATGAAAAAGATGAAATGCATAGTCTGAAACCTCTAAACAAGTTAAAAATTTTAATTTGGTAAGTGGACCTTGAGAAGAAATTAATTACATAGGTACAAAATAAATCATATTTGAGGTGAGATCTAATTTTCATGATATAATCTCATGAAATCAGACTTATTTTTTATTGTCAGATGATAAAAATATCATAATTTAATATACATTCCTCAAATCAAAATATGTTTAATAAGATATATCCTTTACTTCACAGCATGACCAGTTAGTTCACTTGTAATACTATCATACAGATCTTTCTGGCAGTTTATAGTCATGATAAAATTGCAGGTGTTAGACATACATTTTGCAGTTACCATTATATTGTTACATTCAATGGGAAACAGTAATTTTTTGTTTATAGTATATTTGCTGCAAACACTGAAATGGCTACACTATCACTCCCTAAGTATAGTCCTTCTCTAGTTCAGTAAACTTATATGCAATGCATGGTAAGTGATTATATATAGTGAAGAATTAAACTCTTTTTTGATAAGAACACAACAAATCATCATTCCCAAACTTGCTATGCTTAGAGCACTGTATGCAATATTCATGCCCAGTGAAATATGGTAGAGAAAAGCTTCACATCAATAGGAGAAGCTGTCAAAGATTGACATATCTTTCATTTCTGTTATCAGGCCCATACACACTCTCTTTTGTATGTGCTGTGTTAACCATGAGGCCAAATATTATTTGCCAGGAGGGTTGCAGCACACTTGTATATTACTTGCACTCTTTATGAAACTTAATCTCACCATGAATGGCCTGATAGGCTGATTGAGTAGTAATGTCACCTTCTTTGCTGAGGTGCATCAGTATTTCCATATAATATTTATCCTTACTACAGTGTTGTCTTTCATGAATGCTGAACCCTAGGCAATGAGAATCCTCTATACTGATGATGTTGGCCTTCATCTGCTCAGTCCATTCATACATGTATGTATGATGCACACAATCATCATCATATTAAATTCTTATCTGATGATGAACCTGCTAAGGTTTCACTCCTTTGCTAAACAAAGACTTTATAATACTTCGCTGAACTCTTTCTTGTTGTTTTGTTGCAAGGACACTGCCAATTTATTTATGTATGTGTCACAGACATGTTAACACAATATTTTAATATTTCACAGTGGTGTAGTTGGGAGGACATTCATCATAACATCATGGCAGGGCCAAACTAATGTTATGAAATTTTAGAATAAAATGCTTTCCGTTCTTGGCAAACAGGAGGGCATGAAATCTTTAGTTGTCCCCTGGTGCTGAAAACCATAATTACATCGCTGGTAGTTCAGAATCATTATCTTATGCACCTGACATGACAATTATATCAATTACACATGCTATTTTTAATATAACTTTCTGGTTTCCTGTTATACTGCCTTATAATGTACGATATGAAGAGAGAGATTTTTATAAATTTTTCCTGTGTTTTTTATTAATTTAGGTAGAGGAGATCGTCAGCCATAATGACTCTCTGAAGATGTAAAATGACTATAAAAACAGTAGTTTGTAAAGCAGAAGTGGCAAACTGCAAGAATTTCTGTAAAATATTTTTTCATTTGTTACATTACAAGAAAGAATGCTAAGAAACTTTGTGTAGAATTTACAATTTTGAAGAGGAAGAATATGCATTAAAGTGAAAAATGGAAATTAGCTTAAAATTTCATTGAATATCAAAAAGTACTACATATAACATTTATATGCATATTCAGTTATGTCTGTATTTTTATTTTGTGCTTGATAATGATTAAAATTTAAAATATTTTAAGTGATAAACATTTGTACTCGTGATGTATTGAAATCGCTAACACAGATGAAAATTTTATCTATAAGCACATAATCTGTAGCAAATTAAATATTTTGTGTGCTGAAAGTTATCAGATTGTAAATGAAGTGTTTATTATTGTATTATATATTTATTTTTGTATTCAGAGAAAATTACATTAACATGCATAAGATGTTCTCGGTAATAAATTATTATGCTTAAAGTTTGTGGAACCAACCATGAGTATTTTGATAATTCCATCTAAATGATACTGTCCATCTTGTGAATAATAAAAGGTAACTGATTATAAACTGTTGTTAAGCAAAATGATTAAACATTTGAGAAGGAAAGGCTAGTAAAAGTGGAACCAAAAAATGCATAAAATTTCTCTTTGCATATATATTGACAGCCAAAAGTGTTTCATGAAACTTTCTAATTTTTTTAATAACAGTCTAAAAATTAATTTACCTTGAAAAATATAAAGTACCTTCAGCAATAAAGTGATGAGTATTTTTCAGTAATGGAATTAAATGTTTTGAAATGATCATATATTTTGATATGAACATAGTTTTAAGAAACCACTCTTGGATGTTTCTGAAATTCGGTTTTACAAAATATTTCTACATTTTTCCAATAATTTTATAATAAGTTTACAGCTATGTGAATTTTTTATCTAACGTAATAGTTTCTCTTATTTTATAATCATGAGGTTCATATTTTTCAAGAGCAAAAATAAATACGTACCTAGTTCATTTTCCATTTAATGACATAAAAGTTAATTCATTCAATTTGTTAATTAAAATTTTAGCTAATTTACTGCTATTGTTTGATTCACGTAAATTAAATTTATTTGAGGATTTATCTTTAATAGAGTACAGAATTAATTTCTTTTAACGAGTAGGGAAAATTTTTCTGAATTTATGCAATTAATGATGCTTTTACATTTTGAGCATTCAGCGTTTCACGTCCGGGTAAGATTTTTTTTTCCTTTAATCAAGGCTGTAAATCTTATTTTAATATGTAAATAAAGACATTTAAATATAAATTTCTTCATTTTTTTCACAAAGGAAATATACAGCTATGTTTCTAATAAAAGTGATATAAGTTATTAACATTTCAGTAATATTTTCATTTTATTTGAAATGTTTGGTTTTAGAGGTCATTGTATACTACATTAAGACAGTACATATGCCTACTTTCCTTATTCAGTTTTTTGAGGGAAGAGCAGTATGCTTCATTGCATATTTTTTTAGGAAAATTTCACAGCTGATGGACAAAATTCAAATGTTTTCAGCTACATTTTAATTTATGTGAATGAATTGAACAATAAAAATGAATACAGAAAACATATCTATTAAAAAAACTGTAATTAGAGATATAATTTTGTAAATTCATTTAGACTTCATAATTTATTGAAAGCAGAAGAGAAACATAGCAAGTGAAGCATGAAATGAGTAACATAACAACCTTGAGTTTGTCAGTAGATTTAAATCATGTAGTCTCTGACTTAAATCTACACCAAACTCAAGGTTGTTGTGTTACCAATTTCATAATTTGTTTCTAATTTGGTTATAGCTATTTCCTCAATATCATATTATTAAAAACTAATCAAAATTTGTATATTTGCATAATTACATTACTATTTAATAAAATGCATTAGGTATTACTTTTAAATATTAGATTTAGTAATGTACCTGTTGAGAATTTCATATTGTGGAAGTTTTAACATTTTCTTACAATTGATTACCAAGGAAACTACTTTATATGCTGTAATAGCAATGCAGATTATACATATGGATCTGTATCACAAATTGATATAACAATTTTGAATAATGTGAGCTATGAGCATATTTAAAGAAAAAGAAAACTCATTTCATGCAGAACTCTATTTTTTCAATTCACATATGTATACCTTTTAACTATATATTTTTATATCATTTTAAGACAAATATTCCTGAATTTTTTTTCCTGATAAAAATAAGTTTTTCTTTTTACATTATCTTGGTGCACTTTTACCCCATTACCTTTGGTCTAGCATATATTTCCATAAATCTTTTAATACTGTTTGCAATGTAAACATCACATCATTTAAAAAAAATTTGATATGAACACTCCATGACTTCCTTACTTCCTTGTACAGGCTTTTAAATTGTAGTGTTTTTTTTTTTTTTCTGCACTTCATTCAACTTATTTCCTCAACATTAGAGATATAATTTCAAATTCAAGCAGTTCAGTTCTCACTTTGTGGCAAGGGAAAAATAGATAAAACTCAATCTTCATTAAAAGATGTAAAATACAGAAAATCTTAAAACACCAAATACTGTTAAAAAAAATTACCATCAAAATTAGTTTGTATGCAAAAACAAGCAATTCGGCCAGCGAGCAGGAGGACAAAGTTTTCGATGCAGAAAATTAAAAGTTAACTTTCGATCACAGTGAGCAAAAGACATTGAAGTTAGTGCCCCAACCGGGACTAAATTCACTATCCAAATAAGTTTCAAATGTAAACAAATGGTGGCTTCATTAGCCATAGCCACTTAAACTTTTAAATTGTTGATAATTCTACAATTACTATATATAGATTAAAAAATATAAAACCTAACCGAAAAATAAGAACATAGCTCAATCACTTTTAAAAAATGCACAATTTACCAGCATATAAGAATAAAAAACTGAAGTCACCAAGCCAGCTAACACAATGAGTATATGTAGGTATGTACATATATATATATATATATATATCTTTGGTGTGGCCGATTGCAGTCAAAATGGAGCATAACTTAATGTTTATAGCAGTCCCATATACAGAATTTTAACATTCTATGGCTACTCGTTTTTTAGTTATGCAAGATACGCACGTGCGTACAGACATCTTGAAAAACTCTTTTCTGAATCCATTTTGTAGTCAGTTTTGGTAAAAAGGATCCTTTATTTTGTCTGTTAGTACAGATGCCGCCCCAAAAAATCGTTCAAATGGATTCGAGAGCGGTCAAAATATATATATTTTCATTGAAATACGATACCCAACATTTTTCACGATTACAGTACTTTCTTTATTTCGTACAAGGAAATAAAAATTTGTGCCAAAGCTAATCTGAAAGTAGCGTACACTTCTCAGATATACAAGATGATACAAAAGCTCTTTTCATATTTATAAAATATATTAAAAAAATTATAAGCAGTAAGGAATATAAAATTTCCAGAGATTGCTACACAATTATTATTGTGATCTGTTAAATATCGCCTCTTCTTCTTTCCCAGTTAAATCTGCTGTCATAGTTTATTTTGAATGTAAAATTTTTTATCATCACTTAAATTTCTTAGAATATATATAATTTGACAATGAAGTAGGCACATCGCATTCAAGTGTGGAAGTTATATAAGGCTAACAAAATGAGAACTCTTCCATAAAATGATTTGGTGAGATGGTCCAATCTCATAACCAACCTATTCTTCAGACAGTATAGCTCTTGATTTCTTGTGAATGTATGTCAGAATATATTTATTGCATATAGTAAACATAGATCAGAAAAACAGGAATAAATCAGGTAATTGAGGCTGTTTTGCAATCCGATGCATACATGGCCAAAAACTGAATGTCAATCAGGTATGCTTTTGGTAACAAAGGTTTTGTTCATTAAAGTTGGATAGTATTGTGAAATAGAAAGGGGAGAGAATTATTACATATATTTTTCTCCCTCATAATAAATTTTTAAAATGTGTTAAATATTGATAGACCACTTTTATTTTACACTGAAACTTTTAATTATGGAATACAGATGAGTTACTAATACAAAATTTTTATTTTGAATTTTCATCACCTCAAAAATTCGTTTTGAGCTTGAAGCCTTTTTAACGATTTTTTTATGTTGGCCAAGTTGGATAGGTGACTAATTAAATAATCCTACCACAAACTTTAACCTTTTCAGGACGGGTGTATAATATATATATAGATCTGCAGTTAATCCTTTTATGAGACTGCGCGTCGCTTAGAGCAACTCACCTTGGAGACTGTGTTGCACCAGTACATCGCTCTGCTGCTAGCGACATTAAGGACTGATGCACATATGACACACCTGTCTCTAGAGGGTTTTTAGTTCAGTAACATACAATTGCGAAGGGGTTAAAGGCAAAAATTCAGTTTAGTAAATGAGTTTACCACTAGTAAAATGATGAATAAAAATATTACTGAGCTTATTAAAAGATGAATTTCCTTCGCTTAAGCCATCAGCAAGAACGAGTACACGGTAACAATAGCCCTTCATACTTATATTCAGAACCTTGTTAAACAAATAAAATCGGTATTTATATTTTATCTGTCACAAGACATTTTCCAACAGTTCATTCAATCCATTTTTGCTAAAACTCATTTTTTCAACAGAAAAGATTCTTACATGAATTTAGTGCACATGAAAAAAGATCTCATTCAGAATTAGTATGTTGAAAACTTACTGAGAAAGACAAGACAGTAGAGCTACATGGTGACATCACAAAAGCCTTGAATGGTTATAACCTTGTTTGATGGCAGTGCGTCTTTCTGGATGTTATGTGTGGTTAAATGAACCACAAACTGAAGTTTCTAAGTACTTTGGTGTATAATATATGTCTTAACTTTTAAAGATTTTATAATTTAGTATAACATAGACTCCGAGAATTACATTGGAGTTTTCATGGATAGGACATAAGCTATGAATGGTATGCATAACAGTATGGTTTACTTTATTAAGGTCCCTTTATAAAATATTTATCTTTGTGGTCTTCATAAGAGACTGTCATAATCAAAATACACTCACGTTTGTGAAAATTGCAACACCAAGAAGGAATCGTCATAATTGAATGCAATTTAATACACAGTTGAGTGGTAGTGGTACAAATAAATGATTAAATGTTCAAAGCAAACAAACAAGAACAAGAGATCAGAATCAGTATTTTGTGTGGCCACCACGCGCCGCAATAAGTGCTGCTACACGACGTGGCATGGAGTCAAACAAAGTTTGAATGTCTGACTGAGGAAGAGCATTCCATATCGTTTGTACGCGTACCCAAAGTTCGTCTGCAGACGCAACAGGACGAGGATCACGAGCAAGACGCCGACCAATGACATCCCACACATGTTCAATTGGCGACATATCCGGGGAACACGCAGGCCAAGGAAGAAGCTGTACCTGCTGCGCTGCAAAGAAGGATTTAACAATCCGAGCAGTATGAGGGCGGGCATTGTCCTGTTGAAATACAGCGCCTGGCAAGCTTTGAAGGAAGGGAACAGCTTCGGGCTGTAGAACTTCACGGATATACCGGTTGCTGTTCAGATTGCCCACAATTCGTAGCAATTGAGATCGTCTATGATATGCTATGGCGCCCCAGACCATAACTCCGGGTGTTCGTCCACTGTGGCGTTCGATAATGCACTCCGGAAGGTGGCGTTCACCGGCATAGCGTCTGACACGAATGCGGCCATCATGGTACCACAAATTAAAGCGGGATTCGTCAGAAAACACGACATGCTGCCAATCAGCACGCCAGTCTCTATGCTGATTGGCCCATTGTAGCCGCAGGCGGCGATGGTCGTGCGTTAGGGGGATCCTGTATAAAGGAGTCCGTGCGCGCAGTCCACACTGCAGCAGACGTCTACGAATTGATGAAGCACACAATGAAACACCTGTAGCTATTGACCACAGTGCTGCCAATTGTCTAGAGGAAGCTGTACGGTCCGTCCGCGCCATGCGGACCAGGTGTCTATCATCGCGAGCTGACGTCACATTTCGGGGTCCACTCCCGGATTTCCGAGTTGTCCGACACTCGTCCGTCCACTGCTTCCAAACGCGCATCACTGTGCTGCTGTTACGCTGCACACGAGAGGCTACTGCACGATACGACAATCCAGCTTCACGAAGGCCGATGATTCTCCCTCGTTCAAACTCTGTAAGTTGTTCAAATCTCGCTCTCTTTCGTCGACGAGGCATAAGTACAGATTGAGTTAACGTTTACCACTAGCAGATAACCACCGATAACCATACACGCCTCGCTACAGCCGTCTATTTATTCGGATCCATCAGCCGTTCAGAGGGCGCTGCTCAGCATACGCATGCGCTACGGATTTGCAATTCTAATCATTTGCATATCATGCGCTACTTTGCATTTCCTGAAAATTTCAGCTCACTCGCGTAAGTCCTTCATGGTGTTGCAATTTTCACAAACGTGAGTGTATAAAGATAACATTGATAGAAATAATATAGGCCATTAACTTCAGTCAAGCATGAGCATTTTTTTACATTCATTTGCATGAACTGAGGAAATTTGTAACAGCAAGCATGAATTTAACAACTTTTTTGTTGATCTATTTTATTACAAAACCCTTATATACAATTTCAAGAAAATATGCTTCGGATACTTTTGTTACAGAAATGTTGCACTTTATCTTGCCTCATACCCAGTATATTCATTTTATTATATGTTTCTCAACAATATTATACATTTCAAAGTGTTGTTTTCTCCATTAAATTGGGTGGTCCCTCTGAAATTTAATATACAGTGATATTTAATTTTAGGCTGTATACCTAAAAATAAGTACTCCAAAACCCTAAATTACCACATCTAATTAAAAGTCTCAAATAACAGCTAAATATCACAGAGTATATTTCAACTCTGCAAACTCCCAATTCCAGAATTACAACTTCGCACAAAATTACTAATAAAATGTTAAGGAAAAAAAATCATGGTAATTTTTTTTTTATTCTTTAAACAAGTTAAAAAAGAATACACATATTTTAAGTAATAAAATTAAACAATTTTAATTCACTGTGATATTGTTAATAACATAACTGTCAATAAAAGCACATTTCCTTAAATAAATTGCTTTACCACATTTGATATGTTTCATACACACTTTCTTTCAGTGGATTACAAACTGCCTTGGCAATATGCAAGGACGAGGTAACTTTACAGGAAAAATATGAAAAACCTGCAAGGACCATAAGGAACTTTGTATTTAAATTGTTTCTATAAAATTTTACTCTTTATTCTATGAAATTTTGTAACTATGAATTTTCTAACTATGAATAATCTATCTAGGATCAAAGTATTTTAACTTATTCAGCACTGAGTTCTCCAATATCTATGTTCTGTAGACTGCTACTTTGATAAAACACATGTGACGTTGATCAAGTTCTAGTACATATTGAATTGCTGTGTTTGAACACATAGTACTGCATAAAAGTATTAAAGTCATAATTTTCATTTCTTGTGATATGTAAATGAGAAGATACAATCATCATTAGCATGTTAACACTGTTATTTAATTAACAGTAAAAATATGACACTATATTAAGATAATATCCACCTGTTTTCCTACAATTTCGTGAAAACGATCTCGTATATAAAGAAAACCAAGAAGACAGACTTTAAAATTAATGAATTTTAAAATTTATTCAAAATTATATATACACATATACTAAAAATTATTAGAATTTAATAACACTTTTTAATTCAAGCTTATAACAATGATTTAGAATTAAACTGCTTAACCTATTCATTCACAAAAATAATCAGATTATTTGCAATAATATGAAGTAATAGGAACTTTCTGCAAAAACAATGTTTTGAAAAATATTACATATTAATTAAAAGACATTAAACTAAAATTATTTAAGGATTTTATTTAGCTTCCAAAAGTATTCCAATTAAAAATCTTCATATGAAATACGAGATACAATTTTCTCATGTTCTCCACTAATAACCTTTTAATTTTAAAGAATTTGGAAATAAATAAAAGCAATACCACCTATTTAATATATAATATATTAATACCTATTTAATATATTTTTATTTCTATTAGTAACTGAATGTCAATTTTTTTTTTCAATAAAAGCACATCTGCTATATTTGTTGAAATTAAATTTTCCATTTCTAGTCCTTTTTACAAATAAGATTGAAAAAGGTAAAAATGAAAATTTATGCTTATAATTTTCTTTTAATATTTTACAATAAATACCCTGATGTAAATTTTCAATTTTTTAATCAATCAAAAGTATGAGAAAGTTTTCAAAAGTAGAAAAGCTAATTTTTATCTTAGAT
>KK122329.1:67526-111993 GCA_000611955.2 Stegodyphus mimosarum
TTAAGGCACCAAATAATTCATTTTACATCATGCAATTTAAATTTTATGCTCTTTGTCAAATATTAATTATAATTTATTATATATAGAGAAAATTTACATAGTTTTTTTATCACAAAAAATAGTTGTATGCGCTTTAGTAAAATGTTTTCAAATCAACAATCATACTTTTAAGCATATCAAAAATTTCTCAATGATATTTTAAAACTCGTAGATAACTAATACAATTTTCATTAATTCATTCACAAGTTTTAAAAAATATCAAACTCGCATTCAAGTCTATAGTTCAAGATTACACATGAAAAGCCTAGATAATGTTCTAAATTTAACATTTACCAAAGTAATAAAATAATTGACATATACTTTTTTACTTTCACAATGCTGAGTAACAAGTAACTTGAAGTAAGTACATACAGATTAAATACAAACATAACGTATAACACAAACACATAAACAATTTGTGAAAATGCATATTATTCCTGACCTAAAGTCTACAAGGAATCCTCATTTCTAATATTCTGAATAAATATACTGAAATCATTGGCAACTGAAATATTATACTATTTAGAATGAAATGATAATCATAAGTTGACGATACCTTGGAGGCTAATTAAAAATACTAAATTTCATTTAAAAATTGTTGTATCCTGTATGTTCTTGATGATTCAGAAGGAAGCATATTATAAGATAATAAATATAGGTAAAAACTTTGAATCTGAAAGTGAAGTAGACTGACATTACGATGGATGCGAGGAATTGCTGAAAATTCTAATGCTGATTGACAAGGATATGATGAATAACACTGCTATTGTTAAGAACTCTATTAATTTGTTCTATTGATTATATTAAAGTTAAGGGCTATATACTATAACTGATAGCATCTAAGAATCAATGAAACATAAGTCTTATTTCCATTTCATTAATTTTTTTAATTTGATATTAATTTGACTTTAAAATTTTAGTAAAAATAGTTTTAACACTCTGCCATCTAAAGTAGAAAATCAGAGATCATCTCATTTAGTTAGCATATCTATTTAAGAACAATGAATATAGTTTAAAAAATGTAAACAAGCTTAAATATGAACTAGCTGGTGAAAATTTTACTTTTGTTCACACTTTTAAGAACACCTTATTCACACATATGTATTTTTACAATTTGTAAAACTAAAAACATACACAAATAAAATATTTATAAAAAATTTTTAAAATGTATAAAGTTACAACCTTTCTTTTTCAAACAAAAATTGAATAAATTACAAATTTTGTTGTGATAAATCAAACATCAAATCAAGAATGCGAAATTTCTAAATTGTTTTTGAATCTTAACTGTTAAAGTAGCAGCTAATATTTATTTCATTTGTAATAAGGAATATGTGTTTGCTTTCAAACATCACTAATTTTGTTATATATAAATAGATTTAAATTAATGTGCATTTTACTGCCAATTTCTTTTTTAAAATTCTTAAAACTTCCAAAAAGTGCAAACACTCTTCCCCCCCCCAATTTTATAGAGAAGTGAAAGTTTTTATTTTTAAGTTAGAAGTGTCTAGTGCTAGGTCTTTTTGTTTCCTGCACCATCTTTTATTACCACTACAGAAGTTTTATAATTCACATAGCCTGATAAACCGAGGTGTTCACTATATGTAGTATAATATATTGTAATTTACCATCCAAATGATCTGAAAAAATACCAGTTTTGACAGTGTTACATTATATACCACAAAATTTTTAACTTTCAAACCGTTTATTGCATAACAATGTATGATTTAAAAGCAACACTACTTACAATAATTATATGCTTATTTTTCACCCAATCAGCATAATTTATATTACATATGATGCAATATATATCTAATAAATGATTTTATAGCATTTGCATTGCTGGAGTAAATGCTGTATTTATTCATGTATTCCTCCCCTTTTTCTACTAATTTTCCTCCTTTAAAACCAGGAGGGGAAAATATGTTGTGTATATTATTTCTGAAGAGATGACTTAAATGATAAACACAGCACATCAAAAAATACACACATACTAATCTATTTCAAAGGACTTAATTTCAATAGCATTCTTTTTACTAACATAAAATACTTTTCTAATGTCCGTACATTTAACATTGCTGTTCTATACCATACACTGAAAACTCTAGGGGAAAATTATATGAGGGGGATAAATATGATTATCAAAGCTGTTTTTTAATCCCATATACTATATAAATGAGGTACAGATTAATCATTTGTACATCATTTAAAAAATTTTAACTGATGCAGATATGTATTACACAGTTTTCATCTTTCAGTCCATTAATCTAATTATTCTTATTAACTCTTGAATATGATGCCATTATCTTTGGGTTTAAATCATTTTAAACAGAAAAGATTAGGTAATAAATTTATCCATAAGAAGAAAATAATGAGAACTGCAGACATTAAAACACACTGATATGTGTAAGTATAATTATCCTGTTTAATAATTTATTTTGATCAAAGATAGAAAATTTTTACAGAATATTGCTACTGCCATTCTTATAAATGAAGAAAGATATCTGTTACATATGTTATAATTTTACTACAAAAATAAAATTTAGGAAAGAATAATCCCTGTAAACACGAAAATGCTTACACACATTATTTGAATAAAAATTGAAAAAAAAAGGGGGGCTCAAAATTTCTTTTGTATGATTTAGTACAAAAAATTAATAAAATACTAAATTTCCTTAGTAAAGAGTAGAGCATGCATTAAAAACTGATGGCAGCTATTTTCAGATAAGTAATTTCTCACATTCTCCACAATAAAATGACTCAGCAAATTCAACATCCCCCAGTTCAAATGTTATCACATATTATACTTGAAGGTATAAAAAAAAAACAATTATTCCCTCTACAAATAATGATTTATACCATAAAATATTACCATAAGATTAAAGTTTAAAAAATATGTGTTTTAATACTTTTTTAAAGTTAATTCCGGTTATAAATTTAGATCTAAAATTCTTCAAAAACCATCCATTATTATGCAAAAAGATAAATGCAACTTTTAAAACACTTGATAAAAAGTTGTTTAACAATCATGAGTATGAAAAAGGATATTAATATCTGAAAGACTGATATTGTTTTAATATAACAATAATATTATAAGGTAATTATTTTATATTGTAAACACCTTACAGTATGACATTACTATCAAAAAGTATGGTCAAACAATATATTACTAGTACTTCAGAAGTATATGAATAGCAAGAAAAAAAAATTATACTGCAACTCATATTTATTTGAAATACCCAAGCAACTACTAACATCAATAAGGTTGATATAATATGAAAGAGGTAAGTACAAATATGTCTGATCTGAGACTTAACAATATTTGATTTGCTGATAACTAAACGTTTTCCAAATAATTTTTACAATACATCTACAGGGAGAAATACAAATGGAATTTTCACGAGTAAGAAAATTATTCATCGATTTTCAGCCCATTGGAGTTATCTGAATAGTATGCATAATATGGTACTGTTTTACTTTCAGTCTATAATTTCAAAACTGATACTTTGCTTTAATATCAATTAAAAAAGTTGGTAATTCCTATATGTGTTCCAAAAAATACCTATTTTCAATATTATAACGAAAAAAGATCAGAATATACTTAGTTGATTAATATCCTTTTCTTATATAAATATCCATATTTAAATTCAGTAAATCACTTTAAAAATGCTTTACTCTATTGGTCCCAAAACCAGTAAGAAGCATTTAATATATTACATTATGATTTTATGAGTTAACAAGTCAACAACACAGTAACTATAACATGATTTGACTACTATTTTACAATCACAATATTACAAAAAGAAATGCTCCAAATACAAGCATTTGGCACTTTGTTGACAATATTTATACAAATTGTACATTGATAATACACGACTTGGTTAATTGACTATGTTGTTTGGCAAAATTGTGCATGAAAACTTTAAAAGTGCTGGAGGCTACAAAATTCATCCTAAACAATAAATGCATTAAAAGAGACAAACAAAAAAGACAACACTATCACAGACTTCTAAATAAAAAATATAATACACATTAATATACAGTAAATGCAACACAGTTTTCAAAACTAATGCAATACTCATATTTTGGCAATATTTTGTTAAAACTAATTACAACTATATAATTTAGAATGATTAAATGATAATTATGTGTATTCGTGCACACATTATGACATCAATGGCTATTATCATTCATACACACATGATGTCAATGACTATTAAAAAAAGGAGCTAATTCTTAAAAAATCTATTACACATCAGAAATGCAAATATTTTAATAAAAGTAAAAATAAAAGTTAAAGAAAAAATACTGAAGTAAAAATGGAATGACATTTTGAAGCATATAAATTAACATTTGTAAACAAAACATCATTCATCATAGGCTAAATTTCTAAAGGGCATTTAAAATGATATTTTATTCTTTATAAAACCAAGAATTCTAGGTTCCAGGAAACAGCATTTAGAATAAAATAAAAAGGCAATTCAACATTTTAGCATTCACTTTTTAACAATAATTCAATATTTCTGGAATGTCATTATTAACAGTATCCTTTCTCATAAAAATATTAGTATAAAAATAGTTTTATATAAATATTCGTTGAGTAAAATATTCATTTTTACTTTGAACAAGATTTTGTTTTAACTCTAATATAACAATAATATATGTTCATTGGAAAATATATTCATATGTTATACAAATTTCTATAAGAAAAGCTTGATCACATTTTAAAAATCTCTCTCCAGAAAGTAAATTAAACAGACTGGCACTAAATTACTAGTGATATTTAGGAATGTACTGATACTTATTTAAAAATAAATATCAAATCCATAAACATATTGAGCAAAAACACACTAATGAATTTTTAAAATGTTGCATGACTAATCACAATTAAAATATCAGGTAATCTAATTTAGCTTTCAATGCATGATCCTGGCATCAAGTAGGTGACAGGTGAAATTGGGAAGACATCCTTCTTAAACCTGGAAACCTTTTTTAATTTGACGTCTACGGGCAAGCTCTGATGCCTGAACAGGTAAGAGCGTTGGAGATCGTGGAGAAATATTCATCGCTCGGAATGTTGCATTTACTGCTACCTTTAAAAGAAAAGCAAAAATGGGGAAGAAGAAAACATATTTTAAATATAATTATTTTGTAATATTTAATTATACATAGCACTTAATTAGAATAAAAATTAATTTGAATTAGTTAACTACTGTATTTTAACTTTACTGCTATACTTGTTTACTAATAACAAATTCTTAATTTTCCAATGAGACAAGAGTATTTTCATGCTAATTTCTACTGTTAGAATTTTTATAGGGTCATCCAGACAGTTCTGCAGTTTTTCAAATCAAAACAAGTTTTCTTCCAATTATTTTATTACTGCCGATAAGGAACAACCTTGATCAAGCGTAATTCTACCATGCACTGTGGCATACATTTTGTTTCAGTGAAATGCTAAATGGAGAAGCCCAAAATTCATTTTCATCATATTAAGCTCTTTTATTTTAAAAAAGAAAAAAAATATATTAGTTAGACAGCATGTAAAATGCAAGCTTTATATGGAGAAAGTGTTTCTGATGACAAGCCAGTTTTCAGTTCAAAAAAGTGGTTTGAGAAGTGGCCTCGAAGATGATGCCAGCTCTGGACAATGATTCTCTGTAAACAAGGACTTATTTAAAGAAGTTGCAACTGAAAATCCACATTATATAGTTCAGTTAAACAGAACAAAAATACCAAAATGTACACTGCACGATTGTTGAAAGAAGCCTGGATACTACAGATGAAAAGTGGATAGACTATAATAATGCTGCAAGAAAAAGATCCCAAAGAAAGCCATAAAAACCTCATTTAGTAACAATGAGAGGGGCTTCTCCATCTCAAACAAGTAATGCTTTTTGTATGACTATAAAGGAATTGTACACTATGAATTGTTGCCACCAAATCAGACAATATATTCAGAAAAATATTAGTTCCAACAGGCAGTGTTAAACCAGAAACTGAAGTAAAATGCTCAGAACTGATAAATTGCCAAGGTGTTTTTTCATAAGGACAATACTCGGCCCCACATTTCAATGAAAATCAGATAAGTCTTACTGAGTATGGCTGGAATGTTTTATGTCACCCCATGTATTCACTAACATTCTCCCCTCAGATTTTCATCTCTTCAGGTCACTGTAAAATTTTCTGAACAGCATGGGGATCACTTTTTTGAAAACTGTAAAACAGCATCTCAAGAACTTCATGAGAAAAGCCTAATAACATTTTTTAAAGAGGAATTTTTCAGCTACCTGAAAGATAGCAAAAAGTCACAAAAATGGTGCTTATGTAATTTAATGATATCTTATGTTTTTGCATTGCTTCATTTGTATTTATTGTCAAAAAATGATAGAACTTTCCAGATGGCCCAATAGTATCTGATTGGCCAATTTCAATAAACTTCCAGAATTCTTACAGAGTGCTTCAAGTTGGAATGGCAGTCAGTGATAAGAATACCAATTTATCCATGAATTTTTGTGGTTACTAGACTAATTAAATTTAGCAATTTAATTAAATTAGCAGTCTCTAAGGATCACTATTCAACAAGCATTTCATGAACTGGATACATATATAATTTGATAAAATGTCTTAAGATTTCTCATTCAAATTATTGTCACTGTTAACTATATCACTTTATAATTATTCTCATTTCTTTCACTCACTAAATAAAAGAAACCTGCATTCTCACGTTTTTATTGAAATTTAAAAAATATATTTAATTAGTATAAAAATATGCTACAAATCTTGATTCAGTTCTAAACTTTTTCAAACTAGTTTTCTTTTTCTTTGTTATAAGTCAAGAAATAGTTTTAAAGTATTAACCATCCTTTGAGTCCATTAAATAAATCTAAAAGTTTATAATTAACATGAACATTTGACTAAAATTTAACATTACGTAAATGACCGAGTAAATAAATAATGACCGAGTGTTCATAAAAATTTATGAAAGAATACCTTTTTAATAACTTTTGAAAGGAAACTATTATATAAATATAAACAGGAAAAAAATTAAGCCAAAAAAGAGAGTGCCAACAATTTATATCAAAAGTCATAGACAGCTTTTAAATTTGAGAAATCAATTTTTACTTAAAGCTATGTGATTTTTTTAAATTAAAACACATAAGACTTTCAATTTACTTTCAAGTACTTTTGAGGGGCAGGAAGAATTATAAAAATCTACTTTTTCATTCATTACATCCCATTAATTAAGAAAAAAGACATGATTGTTTTCCATCCCAGTTTTGATAGGTTAGGTTATTCAATTATGGCAAAGCACACGAGAGCTTTCTGCCTAAAGGGAGGGATGCCTGCGTGGAGGACTTTCTAAGGGAAACTGGCTCGTATACACATTACACATGGGGAAAACCACGAAAACGCCCATGCAGCCAGCCCGTTCGCGGGATTCGAACCTCGGACCGAACTACCAGTGTTCAGCGGCTTTACCGCTCGGCCGCTGGTGCGCCCCCATTTTTGATAAAAAGCACTTTGGGGAATACTTGAGAAACATGAGAAATATTTTCCTCTTTACAATTCTCTTTCATTTAGAAAAGTATAAGGAGAATTAAAGAAGTTATATAACATGTAGCCATCACATTAATTACAACTGAACTTTTGTACAATTAATCAGATTAGAACGTAGAATTTCTAACAAAGATATTAGAATAATTGCAACTTTACAAAATTTTTACATAAACAAAATTTTTGAATAAGAAAACCTAAAAATAACAAAATTCTGCAAATAAAGATAGAATATAGCACAACTTAAGGTAAGGATAAAATTTAATGTACTGGAACGAGCAAGATTATTTTGCTAACAGGAATGGAACTAAAGTATCAACAGTCAATTCATATCATTTATGTAGTTATAAAATTTTAAAATAAAACTAATAAAATTAATTTCATTCACAACACATACTGGCTTATTGAGTATATATTTCTTACAATAGTCCACACCACCTTAGAATGTTACAAAAATATCTATATCTATACCTAAAAATATCTACATGTATCCACACAAATATCTATAATTAAATTATGAAGTTGAGATATTCAGACATGGTGATGTTTGAGCTCTGAACTGCTGCCCCATGACATCCTCAGGTTAAGATCGAGTTAGGTGGCCAGGATATTAATTGGAATTCATCCTTATGCTCCTCCAACCATTCCAACACAGTTCGAGCCTTGTGACAAAGACAGTGCATTGTCCTGCTAGAAGATCCCATTTCCAGTTAGGAAGACAAATGCTATGTAAGGGTGTAACTGATCCGCAATTTTGTTCAGATGGTCTGCAGCTTTCATGGTCTGTTCTACCATGACTAAGGGTCCCAGAGTTGGCCATGAGAATATCCATCCCCTAAAGCATAATACCACCACCAACCAGCCTGTCTATGATCTGCTATACAGGCAGGGAGAGCAACTGTTATCTTGGAAGACAACATATCTTGACATGATCAACGACATGATGAATGAGAAATTGTGATTCATCAGGATGAATCACCAAGGTAATTGTCACATACCCATGGTCCAGCCTTTATGTTCCTGGCCCCACTGTAGGCATGGTTGACAATGACGCTTGGTCAACACAGGTACATCAGTGGGACATCTGCTGCACAGTCCCATATCCAACAGTGTCTACCGAAATAAGTGTTCTGAAACACTTGCATTTGGACTGCATTGCACTGGCTGTCAGCTGAGGCACTGTCTGGTGCCCACTTTGCTGTACCAAGCTGGACAGTCTGCGATGTCCTTTTTCATTAATGACATGTAGAAATCCAACATCTTCGCATCTACTACTGCTGGTTTCACAGTCATTTATCCACTTTGTTTAAATACTAACAATGGCAGACTGTGAACAACCTACCAGTCGTGCAGTTTCAGAGATGCTCATTCCAAGTCTTCAAGCAATTATAATTTGCCCTCTATCAAATTCGCTTAGATCAACAGCCTTTCCCATCCCTTGCAAAAAAAAAGTGCAAGAATGATTCCTTACCTTCTGCAGCAGCAGTTAAATACCATTCCCACCTAATTACATGCCCCTGACATTACCCAGATAAGTTCATTGAAAAATCTGGAGATGGTCACACACTCACACATGTTTTTATGTGGTCTTTTCTTGTGCAATTTGTTTTCTGCAGTACTAGTAGTCATATTATCAGAGTACTACTGCACAAAAAAAAAAAGGTTTGAGTGTAATATTTTGGCTACTCAGTATATAATAATAACAATAATACTCAGGTGTTGTTTGTTAAGAATATTTTTAATAATCATTAAAGTGACTAACAAGCTTCTTCAATCATAAAAGTGAAGCAACAGCCTGCACTGGGTATAGAATTTTATCATAGAAACTTTGATTTCGAAGGCGAAAAATGTCCCTCTTCATCATCAGAAAAGAAATCTGCAACTGAAAACCAAGTTACAAACATATTTGTACCCTAAGGAAGTAGAGAGAGACGAGACAGTAGTGCCATCTGTTAGTAAAAATAATAACGAAAACTGAAAAATTAGGATAACAGAGATTTAAGTATTAGGTAGTTAATGCAAGTTATGTTGTAGGTCAAAATTGCAAAGCCTTCAATCAAAATCACTGTTCCATGAAATCTTATTTGTTTTGATACTTCTTTCAGTTTTTAGATTACGATAATTATTATGAATTTTACGTATTTTTCAAATTTCATGCACTTATTGAAATCAATTGTTTTATTTTAGTTGAATATCAAGCCATAATAAAAGTAAGATGGAAAAAATAGTTTCAAGCAAAGATGAAGTTGCAACTGTCCAGTTTTTCATGTACTGAAAGAAAAATAATAATTTGCAATTTAATAAAAATAATAATTAACAATTTAAGTGCAAGAGAATGATTATATCAAGAATTTGGAAAAAAGCTTCCAAAAATAAGTTTCAAAGCGAAGCTTATGCTGATGTCAGGTCTTTGAAAAAACAAAACTCATAGCAGAATAGGCACCACAGAAGCAGTAAGCAAAGCCTTTGATAACATTTTCCCCAAAATACTGGATAATACATTTCTGTCATATGCTGGAAGCCATGAAGAACAATGGCTCTAATAATTTGAAGTTCATGCATACAGGGAAAGCAAAGTTTCACAGCCATAGGATCCTACCTACAAGTTCAAAATGAGTAATGAAATTACTGAAAATTCCAGAAACTATCTGAACATGCAAATATAAGTAATATTTTAATTTACTATTTGATTTAATCCAGCTTTTTGAATGTTATGTTCTACATGTTGAAACTCTTGGTGTTAAAGCTCTTCCCAAATGATTCACATGATGTGATTTGCGCATGCGCGTTAAACCAGAACTTTTATCAAACTTGTAATGGACGTATGAATGTAACCCATAACTTCTCTTCCATGTGTCATGTATATAATTAGTAATTTGTATGATGAAGTCAAAATATGTTATTCTAATGCCTTTCTTTTTTGTAATATGTAAATTATCTTCAGTTAAAAAAATAATCCTGATTTCTTTGTATTAAAAGATCTTCTGCAAAGATACTATTGTTACCTTTATTCTTGATATCTTAGCAAACCAATAACCTTTATTCTTGATATTTTTAACACTATATTTATTTTCATGGGACTATTATTACGGGACAAATTAAATTCATCAATCGCTGCTACTTTTATGACACAGAGGGAGTAATTTTTTTTTTCTTTTTAATAACTTTTAGGCTGTTGGCCATGCAGACAGCTGTAGGTCCGTTACTTTAAAACAGGCATTTCAAGGCCTGTCACAGTAGATAAATTTTACAAATATTTCAAAATGAATGTATATATGAGTGACAAAAATACAAATACCAAATCAAAATAAAGATTTGCAAAAGACGCTGGCAATAATATAACATATACTTTGTCCTCATAATAAAATTTCATCCAAGCACAGCTGCACATGAATATAAATTATACACTTTTTCACCCAAAACTATTTAAAAATCACCTTACTATATATTGACTTCCTAAATGATTAATGCATACTTTTCCATGTTATAAAAGAAAATGCTGGTCAACCTTTTACACATTTAAATACTTAGAAAATGCTTGATGTTAAAATACAGTGTACTTTCTGTAACTGCATTTTTTCTTTAACAATTCTGTTTACTGTTACCTGTGATTACATAATGCCTATTAAATGCTTTTAAATTCAGCATGAAGCATGCAGTTTTTGCCGATGCTTTTGCATAGCACAAATCTCTCTCCCTTCTTTATTTTTTTTTAATAAATATTTACAGGTGACACACATTTCAAACTCTTATAAGTACACTGAAATCTAGATAATTGTTTTAGATGTAGTACTTACTTTTACAGCTTGAATATCTTTGAATTTTAATTTTGATTCCGGCAGAAAATGTCTAGTCCGAATAAACATGTGCTGCAAAACATCGGATGATCTACATCTCCTTTTAGGATTTACATCCAACATCTTCCCTACTAAATCCTGTAACAGTTATATTAATATCAAATTTAAAAAAAATTAAACAATGACTCATTTCACAAAAACAGTTTTATAATAATCTTTAAACAATCATCATAAAGCTGCATTATAATTGCTAAAAATCATTCATCCATGTATCACATGCCACACAAACTGAAAATGTTATTATTCATAAAAATTTCGCCAAAAATCGGTCTCCATATAAAAGTAAGTTTCGGGAAGGTGTGCACAAACACAAGGGGAAAAAAATATTTTTATTCTAAACTGACAATTTACAGCTTTTTAGAAGCACATATACTGTAAAAAATTCCCGAAATATAACATTTGATACTTATTGTGATCACTATTTTTCTTTAAACTGTTGCATATTGCATGGCCATTTTGCAATAATCTTAGAAAACTGCAATTATGCTGTCAGAAATCATACTGTTAAAACCATACTGCAATCATACTGTTAAAACCATATTGCAATCATACTGTTAAAAATTTAAGAAGTATATAATATGCATCTATTATATGAGCAAAAATGAAATGTTATAAAACTTTCCCATATTTGATTTGAAAAATGCTTTTTGATAGAAGGTACAGATTGTTAGTCAACAAATCATTAAATAATTTACATAGGAACCATTATTAGAACGTTTCAGATTTAATAAACTTCATTAGAAGCTTAACAGCCTCTACTCAAAGATATATAATTCATATATAATTAAAATCAGAGCTAATATTATACAAGTATTCTTGAAATGAAACAGATGAAATCAATTAATGGAAGAATGATGCATGAAATAAACGATTCAAAATACGAAAACGACTAAAAGAACTTTCTAAATAAAAAATTTTAAATTGCTTCAGAAAATTTAAATTATATTAATGCAAGTGAGAGTAAAACATGGGCATAATTTTAAACAATATTTCATATCAATGTTACTAAAGTGACTTAAATTGAAAATCAAAAGAAATAAGTCAGTTTTAAAAATACCTTTCACATTATATACTTAAATGAATTAATTGTTATCCCTTTTACATTTAAATGGTTATGCATTAAAGCTGATGTATATTTTTAATGACTATGAAGAGACATTGATGCTTTTCCGTTACATGCTTGCCATGCCCTTTATTATTATTTTTTTTTATTGTAAACAGTTTCTAGTTTTAAGAATAGTTTATAGATAGCAAATTATTATTACAAATAGCATTTATTGTTACAAACGATTTTTTTCATTTGTAATTACTAAAAAACATAAGCTGAAATGAACAGTGGCACTAAATGGGAAACAAATTTATAAATATCTGTTAGTATGACGGTAAATATTTCAGCATTTGGATTTCAACGGCACCACATAACTTCTAAGTGGGAGTTGAAATGTTGATGGGCAGTGTTTCTTTGGCATTTGTTCTATCATTTAGCATTGTCCCAAAAGTCTTTGACAGACTGGACATGACAGTTTATTACTGGGTCAATCTGCAGCTCTCAGTTTGGGCGATTTGTAACCAGTAGTTAGAGAAAATCAGCTAAATTATTCTTTATTGGATCCACTAAAGTCTTAGTAGAGTGATCTAGCAACCAGGAAGCATTCTTCCATTTCTGATCACAAACCACTGAAAACCCACTGTGGTAGTAATATGAGACATAAGTTTTCCTTTTATGAAAGTATTTCCTTTTAATGAAAAAAATCTTTGCTGATTAAAACAATTTTATCAGTATCACCAATCTTAGTTTCAGGATGAGACACCAAAAAAATTGCAACAAACTTCTTGGAGATAATTGTCCCAGTCCATTGTAGTATTATGATTTAATTGAAGCTGTCATTAACAAAAATCAATGAACGTCAGCTCTTTGCACAATAAATAAATGTTGCACCTGTGAGAAACAAAATGTGCAGGTTCTAAAACCATATTCCTTTACAGATGCTTTTCTCTTCTCTGCATAACCGAAAACAGCAGAACCATTTAGCTTTTGATAAATATTCGACTTTCATCAAATGCCTATTTGAACACAGTCTTTCTCTACAGGTAAGACCTTGAAATGATATAATTGCCACTTATTTGTTGCTTGATAAATTCCAAATTTTCAAATCCATTGTGGTAAAATACAAAACTCGAATACACAAATTAATAAATTTGAAAGAAATGAATTGCATGAGGAAAGAGAATCAACAAATGGTTTGGTTCCCAGATTTAGATGAATAGTTAAATAAATTTAAATTAAAATTTCAAATGTTAGACATACAATAGATGTGGTATGTGTATTAGTTATATATAAACCACACTTATATAAATATGTGATGTGGGAACTTCGTGATTTCCTTGTATGGCCTATTAAATTATAAACAATTTTGCATAGCCTATTAAATTATAAAACTTAAAA
This sequence comes from Stegodyphus mimosarum, assembly GCA_000611955.2. Lineage (NCBI taxonomy): Eukaryota > Metazoa > Arthropoda > Arachnida > Araneae > Eresidae > Stegodyphus > Stegodyphus mimosarum. Next base: position 81,423 of record KK122329.1, read on the forward strand.
CATATTTCCTTGAATTTCATTAAAGACATATTTTTCATTCAATCAATTCAGTTCTCACTTTGCGGCAAGGCAAAAGTACATAAAAACTCAACATCTTCATTATAAGATACAATTATAAAATACAGAAATATCTAAAACACCAAATACAATTAAAAACAGTTGAAAATAATTTTTACAATAAATATTAAAGTTTGTATTTTGCATACAAACAGAGCCTCAGGCTGGAGGTTACTGATCGAGGATCTGCAGAGTGACATAAATCTTGGATGGAACTGTGTAGAAACAGACTTGTAATCATCAGCCATCTCTTCTCCAAGTCTAATATATTTTTTTTATGTGTGCACCTGTATATGTTTGTTTATATTAAGTTGTTCAAACCAAAAGTAAAATAATATAAGTTAAACAAGTAACTCCCGACAATGCATACTGCACCACTTCACCAGCCACAACCGAAATGGAAAGAAGAGATGAACAAATTTAACTGCAGCAATTGACGGCTTTATAAATATATGAAGTTTACACTATACAACTTGGTGCAAGTGTGCAACATATTATAAACATAAGGTAAGTATATTTATAGTCATTTACCTCACCTACTAGGTCAGATTGCATATAGGATTTTGATAATTCATACTATAAAATGTTTAATATTGTTAGATCTAATCACGCCCATGCCAAGGGAAAATCCTGCTGGGTGTAAAAAAAAGAAAAAAAAAGAAAAGGAGGAAAAAAAAGAAAGAAAAGAAAAAAAAAAGAAAATCTAAATTTCAAGAAGTCGCAAGTAGATCTGTTTTTATAGCCATGAAGATATTGTGGCAATGAAACTGTTTCAACTTCAGAAGTTACAAAAGCTTCAACTGGAGAAGTTACAATTCAAGCTTCAACTGGAGAGGAAAGTTCTGCTCAAACTACACAGTTTTGTGAAGAAAATATAGAAACTGAAATTTGTTAAAGAACCGTATGTTTATGCAAATATGATTGAATCAGGAAATAATGATGAAAATGACAATACCAAATATGATCAAGTGAATGTAAATGATCCAGATTTATGGTCAAGTACTAGAATTGATAAGTTTAGAATATTTTGTGTTAAAACCCGATCTGTACAATACAAAGCAGTTTTTGCTAAAAATGCTCAACGTATATCATTTTGTACTATGTACTTCTTTAAAAAAATGTCAAATGGTGAGACCCAGATTCGCAGCTGGTTAATTTATTCATAAACACAAGTTTATTGGTATTTTGTTTTTGTTGTATACTATATGTAACGGTATTTTGTTTTTGTTATGTACTGTTTTCCAAAACAAGAAGAAATGAACAATCTACACAATTTATAGGTGGCTACAATAACTGGAGAAAGCTGTCAACTGCAGTTCAATAACAGGAGGATTCTATTTGTCCCTTTAATTTGTTTATTACTTGGAAAGAATTACTAAAAACCACTAAATTTATATTCGATTATTGATAAAACAAATCAAGTTAATATAAATAATGGAACAGAAAAATTTAAATTACTATTTCAAAGAATTGTAGATGCGATTCTATTTTTAGCATACAATAATCTTCCACTCTGAGGAACCTATGAAATAAGAGGAACACCTAACAATGGAAATTTTTTTAAATTTAATCTAATTGTTAAGTAAATACACTACTCTGCTCTAATGAATCATACAGATGGAATAAAAAATTTTAAAAACAGAACTGTGCATCATTTAGCACATAGATCACAAGAACAAATTATTTCTGCATTAGGAAATGAAGTCCTTAACAAAATTAAAGACTATATAAAAGTAACCCTGCACAGTAGTATCCAAATGGATTACACTCCTAATATTTCCCACAAGGAACAAACTTCAATCATTATTAGGCATATAAATTTTGAAGAGAAAAGACTCACTATAAATGTTCATTTACAAGGTTTATTGAAGTAACTGATTTGACTGGAAAAGTATTAGCAAAAATTCTTTTGAAAAGATTAATTAAGCTTGATTTAGATTTTACGAATTATAGAAGGCAAATATAAAGGTGTACAATCTAGCATAATTGCTCTAAACCTTGATGTGCCTTGCCTATCACACTCTTTTAATTTATTAATTTGTGATGCCGCTTCCAGCAGTATATATTGTTACATTTTTGGGGGGATATTGCAAAGTTTATATTGCTTTTTTTCTGCATTTACAAAAGCACAGAAAATTCTACAAAAGCATTTACACATTACTCTTAAACCATAATGTAACACTCAATGGGAAGCCAAAATAGATTTGGTTAAAGCAGTGCATACACAATTTAAACTTACTTGTAATGCCGTAGAAGAATTTATTGGTGTAAATAACGGTAACAGAGTGGTATCCAAAGCTAAAAGTCTACTGGATTTAATACAAGAAATGTGTTTATGTTTAACAGTAGGGTTTGCAGTATTGTCCATAATTAACACTATCAACTGTTTCAAGAAAAAACAATCGTTCTTGACTCAGCTTTAAATTTAATCAATAAAATGAAAACTAAAATCCAAAATTTTAAGAACAAAATTTAACATATTTTAGATGTAGCAAAAGTGCTAGCATGTAATTTGAATATTTCAGAACATCTTCCTAAAAAAAAAAAGAAATTCGAAAAGAAACAGATTATATTCCAAAAGAACAGAAGATTAAGTTATAGAAAACTCAGTATAGAAATTTAGATATTATTTTTTTAAACTGTAATTGATACTGTTATTGTAAAAATAGAAGACAGATTTAAAAGTATATTAAATATTATTTCTGATTTCAAATTAATCACAAATAAGAATTACATTACAAATTAAATATAAAAATGTTAGAAAAACATAAATGAGAAAAATCTAAAACTTTGAAAGATTTATAACAAAGATGTAGATGGAAGCCTAATCCAGGAACTTGGTTTGCTACGGGATTTGGTTGGTTGGCTTTTAATGGCACAAGACCTAGGAAGGTTATTATGGGACAGATGAATAATGAGTAAAGTACAAATGCACGAACATTGCTGAGTATGAATTGTGATTGTGTCTGTAATGCTGATGAAAGTATGCACAGATGAGTGTGAGAAGTCTCTAGCAACAGGTAGAGCAGGATATAAGGAAAAAGAACTCAAATCATATGGTAGAGAGAGATATCTTTTAAAAAACTTATGAGGTTGATGTGGGGTTTCTTCCAGTAAGATCTGTTAACATTCGTAGAGTTAAAATGATGATCACGTTTCTGATTAAAAACAGGGCAGCAGGTTAAAATATGATTGACTGAAGTAAGCGTGTTGCAAGTGCCACAAACAGGCTCCTTATCTCCTTTCAAGAGATACTGATGTGTCAGTCTGCAGTGATCAATTCGTAGACGAGTCAGCAGTACTCCCCCCTTACGATTTCCTAGCTTATTTTGCTACAGCATCGGCGAGTTCATTGCCTTTGATGCCTGCATGTCAAGGCACCCAGCAATGCGCAATAGAATAACCTGCGTTTCTCAAATGAAGGTGTACCTTTAATATATCTAAGACCAAAGGGTGGCTCGTATTTGCATCTATTGATTCAAGATCAGAGATACAGAATAGATGATGAACTTTTTGTTATTCTGCTTAGAGATAAGGTTACAGAGTTCAAAATGGCAAGAGTTCCTGCCATAGACAGATGCAGCCTTATGAAGAGTACTACTCTTGATTATTTTATCACAAACAAAAGCTGCCCCGACATAATGATTCTTTGAGCCATCAGTAAAAATTGCTGTATAGTTAGAATGACTGCTTCTATGCTCTAGGAAGATTTGTTGATATTAGACTTTATTGTTATTGCTTTTCTTAAATCCTCCAAAAATGTCAAGTAGGTGAATATTCACTTCTTGCCAGGGTGCAATACCAAAAAGGTTGAAGCTTTTGGGATGCAGATCATTTAGGTTGAGTTCTTCAATCAGTGAGAGAACATGAAGATCAAAAGGACATGAAGGACATGCTTAGTAGAAGCGGCAGTATCAATCAGATGTCATGAGACGAACGGGATGTTCGGCCCATGACATTACTTTATAATGAAATTCAAGGGATAATTACTTGCGTCTGAATTCCAGAAAGGTTCAGAGCAGATGACATATAAACTTTGGACTGGAGATGTTCTGAAAGCTCCACTGCATATTCGTAGAGCTTGATGGTGGACTTTGTGCAATTTCAGTAGTACAGAAGGTCTTGCCTATCCATAGATAACACGACCATGGTCAAGTTTGGAATGAATCAAAGCTATATATACACGTAGCATAGGACAACGTTCTGCTCCCCATGAAGTATTTGCTAGGTTTCTTATTATGTTAAGGGCTTTTAGTGCATTTTTCCTTTAAATTTAAAATATGCAGAAGGAAAGTGAGCTTTCTGTCAAAGATGACTCCTAGAAATTTTACTTCTGGTTCAACTCGATTCAAGGAACCATCAAAATGCAGCTCTAGTTTGGGATGTAGATTTCTTTTACAACAGAAATGCACGCAGATGGTCTTCTGGCTAGCAAATTTAAAACCATTGTTGTTGGATCACTTTACTATTCTGTTTAGAGCAATTTGCAGTTGTCTTTCAATATTATCTCATATCTTGACCGTGACAAGTAGATCATCAAATCATCAACATACAGGGAACCATGCACTGTGGGAGGAAGCCCTCTTAAAATGGAATTAATTTTCAGACGAAAAACATAACACTGAGTACCGAACCTTGGGGTACACCTTGTTGTGCAAATACATGAGAGAGCAACAATCCCATCTTAACTTGGAATGTGCAATCCCTCAGAAAGTTTTGAATGAAGGTAGGTTATCTCGCAGCCCAGTGCAACACTGGGCTGCGAGGTCATGAAGAGTCCAGTGCCGCCAAGTTCTATCATACACCTTTTCCATGTCAAAGAAAATTGAAACCACATGATTTCTTTCCACAAATGCATTGCGTACTGTGGTTTCTAAGAACATGGCCTTGTCAAGTGAAGATCTTACCCTAAGGAAACTAATCTGGTAAAGCGATAGGCAATGATTATTCTCCAGACAGTGGGTGAGATGGCGGTTTACTATTTTTTCCATAATCTTGCAAAAGCAGCTAGTCAGTGCGATTGGTTATAATTTGAAGGGTTCCTTGGGTCCTTTCCAGGTTTGGCAATTTCGGATCACTATAGCATTTCGCCAAGCATTAGGAAAAAAAACACTCCTTCTATATTCTGTTATACAGAAAGAGGAGAGATTTTAATGATTCATTGGACAAATGCTTCAGCATGATGTAGAAAATGCCACCATGGCCAGGGCTCGTCTTGGGCATTAGCAACAAAGCACTGATCATCTCCAGCATAGTGAAATCAGTGTTATATGCTTCGGTGTTGAGGGAGTTAAAATTGATGGATGTATTCTCACAACGAAGCTTAGCTGTGAGGAATGCTGGTGGATAGTTCATACTATTTGACACAGCACTAAAGGTCTCCCGTATGATATTAGCAATATCTTCTCTGCTGCTATATATTATGCCATCCTTTTCTAAAATGGAAAGTCCATGATCCTTATAATTACCTGAGTTTTTTTAACTTTTCCCAAACACACTTGCTTGGAGTGGAAGAGGTAATGGATGACACATAACTGATCGAAGTATCTTTGTCTTTGGTGCCGCACTCTCTGTAGGAAGCCTGTCTGATGATACAGGAATAGAGATTTTAGCTGCCTGAACAAAAGTATCAATGACAGTTTTTCCAGCTTCCTCAATTAGCACACTCTTTGTCGTAGTATTAACAAGCATGGCCAAATGGGAAAAGATTTCCCAGTCCACTTGTTCTTGAATAAAACGTGATGATCTGGCATTAGGCCATGTTGTAAATTGATTAAAAGTCATGAAGATAGGGAAATAATCACTATTAAAAGTGTTGTTTCTGATGCTAAATGAACAAAAAGGGAGGCGTGATGGCGAACAAATGGCCATATCAATACTATGAAATGTCCTCATGGGCTGGTGGAAATATGTTTGTTCTCTGCTATTAAGAAGGCATAAGCAATGATCACAAATGAGGTCTTCTATTTGTTTTCCCTGAAAATTTACATCATTGCTACCCCAGAGATGATTATGGCCATTGAAATCTCCAATTACAATGAAAGGAGTAGGCAACTGTTCTACCGAATCATCTAATTCCTTTTTATCTATCACTTCATTAAGAGGCAAGCAGATGATACAGATAGTGACAAGCATACCAATATCGATCTGCACAGCAACAGCTTGGAGACATGTGTTCAAGGGAAAGACGGTCAAAGGGTAGGTATGAGATAGCAACACCTCCGCTTACGCGCTCACCAGACAAAAAGTCTTTCCTGACAGTTGAATATTCCAACAACTTAGCTGTGCTATATCTTGCTTGAGATCTCCTGCACTCCAAAACAGGAAGGGTGATAAATGTCTATTAGGCTTTTGATGTTCACTAGGCCTTTATGAAATCCACGACAGTTCCAAGAGATTAGTAGTCATCATGAGTGTTTATTTTGCCTATGCTGTTTCAGTGTTAGGCATGGTAGAATACTCTTTGGCAGAGACAATCCTTCTTCTAATTCTATTTCAGATTCAAGCGTACCCGATAGAATACTCTCTAATGAGGTATGACCAGAATTTACGGTTTTTGAGCTTATGCTATTTAAAGTGGACTTTAGTATTAATATTAGGTTTTTAGTATTAATTATTTTAGTATTAGGTTTTAGTATTAGGTTTTTAGTATTAATTACTTCAGGTTTTTTATGAGTTTGTATGTTTAGTACTGGCAGATAAGTTGCTACTCAGCATTTTTTGTGGTATTTCAGTTTTAGTCTTTGTTCGAGTAGTAAGTGACGTCTGGATGGCGATTGAGTGAACAGATTTTGTTGCATCAACAAAACTCAGATTTAGATGAGGTTGGGTGCTTTCTAACAATCTCTTAGCTTTTGTATAAAATATCTTTTTGGTTGCCCTTATAGTTTGGATTTCCTTTTCGGATTTCCATTTGGGACAGGAGTGAGAGAAAGATGGGCGACTTCCTTTACAATTAACACAAAGAGGTTCGGCAGTGCAACCCTAAATTTCATGATCTACGGATGAGCAGCGAGTGAATGTAAGTTTACCTTGACATGCATCTTTTGAGTGCCCAGACCGCTGGGACTGAAAGAACGCATAGGATTTGGCACATACGGTGACACCAGGCAATACAAATAACCTACTTTAATATGATTGGGAAGTTGAGGAGTGTTAAGAGTCAAAACAACAAGTTTAGTGTCAATTAACTGACCATCCCTTTTTATTTTAATTAAACATGCATCGTAAACATTCTGCTCGGCAAGCTCATCAATGAATTCCTCATTCGACACTGTTAATAGGTTGACTTTTGATATTACACAGCGACTGGAATTCAGAGTTTTGTGTGCAGAAACTGTAACAGCAACCTGTCCCCTTTTTGACATAATAAAAAGGATCTCTGGATTGATTAGCAGACAGTTTCTATTAGTAAGTCACCAGACCATAAGCGTTTAATAGATTTTGGTTCTTCAGCAAAGACTTATATATTTTTGAACAAGGAAAGGTAACATTTTATGCAATTCAGCAGATCCTGTCATAAACAAAAATGTGGGAACAACTTTAGTGTTTTCTGTACTTTTTGTAGTCCAAGGTCTTTTACTAAATAATTCATTGGCAGTTTCATGAGGTGTAATAAAGATTTAGGAAACCATGTTTGAAGGAAATAAAGATTTGGACCCGACGTCCCCACCCGCCAGGGAGTCCAACAAGGGGACACAGATTCCTAAGACAGGGATGACTGGGTCTATACGCAAACTGGAGCCCCACAGTCGGCTTTCCCAAAAGCAGGTACTCCTGAGAGCTTATCCCCAAGCCACTGACACAAAGACTAGTGACCTGCCGATTGACAACTGCGAGGACGACAAAGTGCCACCCCTTTAGCTGAAGCAGAGGCCAAAGCAGTGTGTTAGGGACAGTACCTCGCCCCTCAACTACCAGGACCCTCCTTTCCAGCAGCACGTGTCTCCATGCATGGCAAGTATGTGGGCAGTTTTCTCGGCTTGAAAACTAGAGACAAAGACTGTTCCAGCTTCTCATAACGAGCTCCAACCTTGGAAGAGGAAAACCACAAGGGAGATGGAAAAGAGGAAAAGTTACAGTTAAGAGGAGAGGAGATTGATAAAGGATAGATCACTGGAGCCCTGGGATTGTAACACCCGATCACCAAGACAGTGATCCCCTGTAGGTTCTTCACCTGCTATGCTTTAGCCGGGCATATCGGAATAGCCTTCACGCCTAGGGTGGCCCTACCAGGAGCTTTGCTCCTGACATACTAGCCCATTCCCCCCAGTGACACCCACCACCACATTGAGGCAATATAGCAGGACTTGGGGGGGGGGCTATGGGATTTGATTCTGAATGAAAGGGATGTAAATATCGCACAAGTCAATATTACAATATACACTGAATAATAATTATGAGTTATTTCTAAGTGTATTAAACTTGTTAAAACTTTTCTTTACATTGCCAGTTACTGTAGCAGGAGCTGAGCACTGTTTCAGCAAATTAAAATTAATAAATAATGCTTGGTCAAGCATGTGTGCAAAACACTTAAATGAATTTGCTGTATTAAGCATCAAAAAAGAAATTGCAAAAAATTGTAATTTTTCTGAAATGTATAAACAAAATCATGCATTAAATAAACATGAATTAGTACTATATGTTCATGTGTGCAATTTTGTATTTATTTACTTTTAACTTTACAAAAAACTTAGGGCTCTAAATGGTTCCACGCCCTTTTATACAGAAGGTCAGCTCTGAGTACAAACTCTACTTTTGATTGTTAAAATTGCAAGCAATTCAGCAAACAGATAGGAACACAAAATTTTCGGTACACAAAACTGAAAGTTAACTTTCTGTTCCACTGAGTAAAAGAACACTGAAGTTGGAATACCAACTGACTTAATTTACTATTCTACTAAGAGTTTCAAATATAAAAAAAAAAATGGCAGCCTCGATTTTTTATACGTGTAGCCAATTAAAACAAAAACGAGGTGCACAACTACATGCTATAGCAGTCCCACAAATAAAATTTCAATATTCTATGGCTAAACATTTTTGAGTTATACGAGATAGACACATACATATATATGTCCATACATGTGCAGATGTCATGAAAAAATTCATTTTAAATTCATTTTACAATCTGTTTTGGGAAAATTAGTCCTTTATTCTGCCAATGCATATAGATGTGCCCCCAAAAAAACCTCTAAATGGATTTGACAGCAGTCAAAATGGTATTTTTGTTGAAATATAACATGCGAAATTATTTGCAATTACAATACTTCTTTTACTTCATACAAGAAAGTAACTTGAAACTGCTTACAATTAAAAAAACGTGAAAAAATGCATAGCAGACATATAATGGAAAAGTACCCAGACATTCAAGTTTTTTTTACAAAAATATGGACTTGCTTTGATATCTAGGAAACATTTACATATGAATAACAACTGCATTTAATAATTGACATTTAATTATTTATGAATTATAATGTTGACAGTCGCTTTTTAAAAATTCCGAAACTAGCACATAATGTGGAAAATGGTCATGCAACTGTAACTTAATTATGTAAAGCAAAAGTGCCATCTAGATGAGTGCACTAACAATGATGAATGCAAATGTGTGATAATGTTATGATTCTTCTTTTCTTTTTTCATTATTTTTAATTCATGTAAATAAATCATAGGTAGTAATAACTTGATGTTCATAAGCGATGTTTTTCTACATTTGGTGTCCACAATAATGCTTCATAATTTATGCAACTGCTGCTTTCATGAAAAATAACAGAAAAGGAATAAAATAAGTTCCATTTAATTTTTAAGCAATCAATACACAGTCAAAAAAGTTATTTTATTCATCGAATGCTAAAGTGTGCTCTTAATTTCTCACAAATACTTAAGTAAAATTTCTCTTATTAATCGTACATGATTTTAAATTCAAAAGACAGCTCATTACAATGAAATTTTTCAATTTTCAATATTGTGGTACTTCTAGCTTTGCTAGCTAAAGTCTCACTAACAGCAGATTATTTTTCATTCTATTGCAGGCACACGAAGCCATCCTTGGTTAAAGAATTGAAATGCCCATATCAGTAGAGAATATATATAATTAAATATATTGGAATCTTTTAAAAATAATTAAGTATGGGTTGTTAGAAATTCAAACAGAAAATGAAATGACTGCAGTGTCAATGATGGTGATTAAAACAGTATTTGGCAATTCATGGCTTACGTCCAGCTTAAGTACCGACACTGCTGTTTTGAAAGGTTATAAAATTATGTTACTAATTACTAACATAATAATAAATTAATAACATAACATAATAATTACATGTAACTAATTACTAACATACAGTGTTGAATGTAGAACAGGCCCCCATTATTTACACTGGAAACAATATACAAATTATATAAATGTGCAGTCCCCAGCATAAATACAAAATAAAGTTCTGAACTGAACAAACCCTAAATTTATTTTGCAAATATTTAGGGTTTTAAGGATTATATTTATGGACCCTATATTTAAAGATTGCAGTTCGAAAATCTTACATAAACATTCAGTCTTTGAAGCAGTGTTTAAACTGCATGCCATGTATGTAATGAATGCAGCATGTAGTCTTATTATCTGCCACAATAAAATGAGCACATCATAACAATTAGCCAAAATGCTGACATTTAAATAATTGGCAGACTGTGTATGATGTAGTTTACAATGAAAAGAATGCAAAGAAAGACTTATTTCTTCATAAAATTAATTCTAGTATATACTACTAAGGTGAATGCAACCTTATTTCCAAAATCCTGAAAACTACCAAGGAATAAAAATTCTACATAATTTCAAATAATTTAGAATATTAAAGTGAAATACATATTTGCATACATATATATTTTCAAACTTCATGAGCTAAGAAAGAAGTATATTTTTTAATTGATTAAAAATTAATTTGTTACACTACATGTCACACAATCAGCAACCATTTTGTCTTTTAGCAGTTTAAAAAATAATTGCAAAGTTTAGTTCTTTTTTTTTGGGGGGGGGGGGAAGGGAAGTTCAATTTCTAGAAATGGCTGCATTTATATTTTTCTTTGCTAACCATTGAAAACCCAAAGTATGATTAGCAAGGCATTTTGATGTCAATATTGGCTCTTCACTTAACCCTTTACATACTAGATTAGAACATGAAGTATGCATCCTAACAGGTGCTGGAGACAAGACACTGCTAGAACGAAAAGAATGTACTTAAAAGATTGGTATGCTTCTCTCTTGAGGAAAATAGTTCATGGAATGTAAAAAATTGCACTAAGCTGTCTAGTTATTAAATAAATCTTCTCTAATAACTTCACCAGAAGGATCTTCATTTTCTGACCGAAAAGCTGTACATTTATTCTATAATAAAATATGAATATATATTTCCCACTCCGAGTAGAATCTAGGCTATTAGTATTCAAGAATATTCTACATTTTATTACAATAGCAGACATACAAATAAAGCAAAAACAACAAAGGATAAGGAGGTAAATACAGATTTAATAAGTTAGATTAACATTAGGTATTTGTTTTCCTGCTTCTTTCAGCCTGAACATGTCAGCCAAAATTTCAGTCTTTTTTTAATATTAAAAAACATCAAAAATTACTTTTTTGAATAGGACATATTTCCTATCTGAGCAAATTCAGTGTGCTCATAAAAGAAGTCTGACCTGTTAATGAGTTTATACAGTCTTTATACAGTTTATGGTCTAAAAATAAAACTTATCATAATATCCGAATGTTATATTTGCTCTAAAATTACATTTAAGAGAGATAATGAGTTTGAATTTCATAAATTCAGAAAAACCAGATTTGAAAATGTACAAAATCCTGAATCTCTGCTATATCCGGACCATAATCAACCCTCCATAACTAAAAGAAGCTTTTCATGTTATTCTTTTATTTTAAATTTTTAATATTAGTAATTAGTACAATAAGTATTTTTGGGTGATATAGAATAATTAGTACACACACTATTCATGTTGTACACAAAAGACAAATTTACAATATTGACATTTACAATATACATAATATAGATTAATTTCCTCTTTATGAATCTCTCAAAACAGTCTTTTTTTCAAAATGACTTTATATATAAATACAAACATAATACATGTAGCACACAAAATATGCATGGTTAATCAACTGTTTGTATTACTGATAATGCTTCTGGTCAACAGAAGTGTAACAAACAGGTCTTAAGGAAATTAAATATTATATGTACTTTTTAGTGTCAAGAATTGTTGGTGTTTCCAACTCTGCATACTTCAGGGTCAATAGTGTTGTTTATGTTGGCATTTGAATCAGATCTCCTGGTTAGGGGTTCAATGATATTTATGACAGAACTTTGCGATTACTTGGCAAATTTTCAAATGTACTGATGCATAGTTTGATGATTCTACAAGAAAAAATTCAGTGGACCCTAAATAATCCACTGACTATTTTAATTTAAATAAGATATGGTAAGTCTTGGATTATGATAGAAAAGAACAGCAGCTATATTCATAATTCATTGAATCTTATTCAAATTTTGCAATGAAAAAAGTTTTACACCAACAGCTATTACTTTAGGACTTGCATTAGCTTATTTTCATTTGAGCACTTTTGCTCACAGAGTTTATTTTTTGGCAAATTATCAAACACCAGTAAACATTTTATTCCTGCTTTTGGAAGTTTTATCAAATCTATCTGTAAACAGCACAAGCATCTGTATTCACATAAACTGATGCTTTGAATTATAATTTTGAAAATAAACAACATTACATCTTTTCTCTATTTGAGTTATTCAGATTGTCATTGTTAAACCTAGAGGGGGGAAAAGCTATATAAATGCTTACTTTTGCAATACTGGATATATTAATCCAATTCCCAGAATTCATATTAAAATCTCCAGCTTCTATTTTCTTTAAAATCCTACCAATATCATCTTTCGGTCCAGTGGCAAATGGAGTGTACCTATGATATAATAGCAAATTTTATTTTTCATTAAGCAATTACAGGAATTAACAGTATCCACTTTGATAATAAGTACAAAATTTACACATTTTAAAATCCACTCATAAGAAGTATAACAGGCAAAATAACAGTTATAAATTATTTAGAGGATTATTTTTTTTAATCATAAAACATCATTCACATATCATGCCTAGCTGCATTTAACAGTTTAAGCATCAGCACTGCCTCAGTTGAACTCTGAATGTTACAAATTCTCATATATTAAAAGTAAATTGCACATAATATAGAAATACGACAGAGTAAAGCAATATTGCTCAGACAGCAAAATGGCCCTTTTTTCCCTCTTTTGCACACATGAAGTAATGAACAAATGATAACATGTTATTTATAAGCATAACTTTTATACTCAATTCTATAGTTAAAATACTAGTTAGTTAACAAATTTAATTGCTTTCATATAGTTTGTACCATTTAGATTACGGCACATGATGTCTTTACATGCATACATTATAGCATAACAAATGAAGAGCTCAGTTTAGTAAGTTTTATTTTGTGTACTGATTTACTGAACCAGATTCTCAAAAACATGGCGATTTTAAATAGTTCATTTATTTTTACAGATATCACAGACAATTTTCTGATGCAAGAATAAAATTAATACTATCAGTAGAAAACATGGTGTAAACAGTAGGAACTCAAGACAAAAGCAGTAAAAGGTATTCTTAACACTAAATTAGCACTACAGCACTGAGCTTCAATAAACTCTTAAACAATATAGCTAGCTCTGCAAACAATTTTAAGTACTACTGGAAATGTTAATGAGTCTCTAAATACACTCACATTTGTGAAAATTGCAACACCAAGAAGGAATCGTCATAATTGAATGCAATTTAATACACAGTTGAGTGGTAGTGGTACAAATAAATGATTAAATGTTCAAAGCAAACAAACAAGAACAAGAGATCAGAATCAGTATTTTGTGTGGCCACCACGCGCCGCAATAAGTGCTGCTACACGACGTGGCATGGAGTCAAACAAAGTTTGAATGTCTGACTGAGGAAGAGCATTCCATATCGTTTGTACGCGTACCCAAAGTTCGTCTGCAGACGCAACAGGACGAGGATCACGAGCAAGAAGCCGACCAATGACATCCCACACATGTTCAATTGGCGACATATCCGGGGAACACGCAGGCCAAGGAAGAAGCTGTACCTGCTGCGCTGCAAAGAAGGATTTAACAATCCGAGCAGTATGAGGGCGGGCATTGTCCTGTTGAAATACAGCGCCTGGCAAGCTTTGAAGGAAGGGAACAGCTTCGGGCTGTAGAACTTCACGGATATACCGGTTGCTGTTCAGATTGCCCACAATTCGTAGCAATTGAGATCGTCTATGATATGCTATGGCGCCCCAGACCATAACTCCGGGTGTTCGTCCACTGTGGCGTTCGATAATGCACTCCGGAAGGTGGCGTTCACCGGCATAGCGTCTGACACGAATGCGGCCATCATGGTACCACAAATTAAAGCGGGATTCGTCAGAAAACACGACATGCTGCCAATCAGCACGCCAGTCTCTATGCTGATTGGCCCATTGTAGCCGCAGGCGGCGATGGTCGTGCGTTAGGGGGATCCTGTATAAAGGAGTCCGTGCGCGCAGTCCACACTGCAGCAGACGTCTACGAATTGATGAAGCACACAATGAAACACCTGTAGCTATTGACCACAGTGCTGCCAATTGTCTAGAGGAAGCTGTACGGTCCGTCCGCGCCATGCGGACCAGGTGTCTATCATCGCGAGCTGACGTCACATTTCGGGGTCCACTCCCGGATTTCCGAGTTGTCCGACACTCGTCCGTCCACTGCTTCCAAACGCGCATCACTGTGCTGCTGTTACGCTGCACACGAGAGGCTACTGCACGATACGACAATCCAGCTTCACGAAGGCCGATGATTCTCCCTCGTTCAAACTCTGTAAGTTGTTCAAATCTCGCTCTCTTTCGTCGACGAGGCATAAGTACAGATTGAGTTAACGTTTACCACTAGCAGATAACCACCGATAACCATACACGCCTCGCTACAGCCGTCTATTTATTCGGATCCATCAGCCGTTCAGAGGGCGCTGCTCAGCATACGCATGCGCTACGGATTTGCAATTCTAATCATTTGCATATCATGCGCTACTTTGCATTTCCTGAAAATTTCAGCTCACTCGCGTAAGTCCTTCATGGTGTTGCAATTTTCACAAACGTGAGTGTATGATTTTTCCTATAATAATCAAGTAATTCACTTACAAGAAGTAGTAATACTAGGAATTTCATTATTATATAAGACAACAGTCACAAACTAAAATTGTATACAGGCCAAATACATGATTTGAAAATAGCTGTTGGGCAAGAATTTTTTTTAACACAATGAAAAATTTTATTAACAAAATAAGTATTTTTATTAAATTTTAAATCTTGCTTACCTAAATATTTATCAAAATGTACAATAAAAAAGGAAAAATTCAAATTTATATTTACCTTCTGAAATCTAGTTTGGTATCTTATAATTTTTACGATTACACTCTATAATGCAAATACATCAACAGCTAAATATTAGATTGACATTCCTTTCAAATAATGCTAGCACGTTTAATTATTTATTAAATAAATTATAAAAACTTTCCAAGCTTTCGAAGAAAATTTACCAAGTGGCATAAAACCTGAGAACAAATAATAACAGTTTACTCTCTTATTTATTAAATATTTCTTCAATGGATGAATAATACATATCTATATGTAAATAATTACAAACTTTATTTCTTAGAACAGTTTTACACTTAATGGTGTTTCAATTTTGGTAAAGTTTGGTGATAATGATATTCTAAGCAAAGCACCATTTGACGTTAAAATTTAATATTCTTTAAAAAGGAAGGAAAACAAAAAAGGGGTCTGAAACAGAAAAGTAAAGAATCCAACCCCATACTAAACACAAACATACGAATCTTCACACTGTAGTTTTGCAGGTTCACAAGTTCTTAATTTTGAAAATTACTCCGAGCTTTTGTTACACACTGTACACTCAGATTGAGACTTTTCTGCAATCTAGATTTTGCAGATTTTCATATAACCAGAAAAATTATTGCACATCTAATGCACATTAAGATAATCATAATTTGAAATAACACACATTCTTTTTTAAGCTAATAAACTCTCAAAAAATTATTTTAAAGCACTTTGGAAAAGAGTTCACAAAATGTACTTATTTGCTTTAACCTCCATACAATTACATATGGTTTAATACAACATTAAAATTTGTATATGATACTAAGCACTTATTTTTTGTAAACATATATGGGAACAAGTGTTTCTAATAGCAATTTCTGTTCCTTTTCAACTACATAATGTATCAAAGTTGCTAATTTGTAAGACTTCTTTTAGCACTAAATTTAATGTCACATCCTCTTCCCTTCTAGTAAAAGAAAGAGGTGTAATTAATTTTGCAATGGATTTTTATTGCAAAATATTTCATAGAACAATTTTTGATATCCATTTTTAATTATGCCTCATATATTGTTGTGTGCATACAGGTTCATAATAAACTGAATGCATACAGGTCCGATGATAGGTTGATAAAATTTATTTTATCAAAAGAAACACTTCAGAGTTCTAGAACTTTCCACAAAAATAGTTGTACAACTCTTCACAGTACCACACAGTACAATCATTAATTACACTTTAAACTATTAAGAATGTTAAACACAATGCAAAGCAAAGAATGAAGATCTAAAGAGCGAAGCTAACCCAGAGATATCTCAGTACTCTAAACTAACAACTCACAGCAACAACCCAGAGCAAATGCTCTATCTGACCTTATACAGTTTTCAAACGGGTGCCAAGAAATGTTTAGCACTGCTCGAAATTACTGAAAGGCGTAAAAAGACCGGGTACGGTTACAGTTGCACAGAGAATCAATTACAGTTATTCCATTACAATATCTATTAAAATTATACAGGGAGCAGAGCAAAATGTCCTCAAAAGGTCATCAAATTTGGCGAAATTTGTGATATAACCTTTACTCAATGTTAAATAGACTTGTCCCTCTATTCTTATTTTTCTAAATCTCTGAAGATTTTAATATTACATTATGCAAAAAAAATATAATCATTTCACATATAATTTCACTAAAATCATCTGTATGTGCAAAACTCATAACTATACGAAAAATGAGATGATTAAAAATACAATCTCTTCATTTTTAACAGGCAACATATACTGTGTTGAAGATGTAGTATGAGGTTTTTTCCACATGATATCATACAGAAGTCTGTCCAGTATACATAATAATAACCATACAATTACAAGCACATAAAAATTTTAAATACTTTTGTTACTACCTTAAAAATAAATAATAATGAGTTAAAGTCAAACTTATGAAGAAAAATTTAAATGCATGAATTATTAAAATGGATATATAAGAAATGATCGTATTTGGTATAGGTGAATTTCATTTTGATAGGGATTTAATGTTATTCCTAAATGAAAATTAATAATCTTTTAATATTTAAAATGCACTGATAAAAAATTTGAACATTTCAAACAACTGAGAATTTTACTTACCCTGTTAACATTATGCACAACAAAATTCCTAAACTCCATATATCACAAGCTTCATCATATCCTTGTTTCTTTAAAACTTCAGGAGCAGCAAAATTTGCAGTGTAACAAGGTGTCATAAGCATACCATTTTCAGCTTTCATTTGTTTTGCAAAACCAAAATCACATATGCGTAATGATTCTGGGTTGTATGAAGTGTCAGCATACATTATGTTTGATGGTTTTAAATCACGATGCACAACCTAGGAAACAGACAAATCTAGTAATAAATATGGTAAAGTTTTTACTTTTGATGCACTCTAAGAATTCATATCTATTCATTGAATCGGTTTGAAAGATTCAGTTGAAAATGCAAGGATGATTGTGATCCCATTTAAAAAATCCTGAAAACTACCTTGAAGTAAAAATGTGATAAAATTTCAAGTAATAAAGACTACAAATATCATACATACGCATACATGCGAACACAAATTTTCAGATAATTTCGTTAGTGAAGAAAATAGTATTGCGCTTTTTAAACTGATTCATTATATCCTTCGATAAGTTACTTACCATCTGGATTTCTCAATGTTTCTTAAAATAACCGTTAAATTTAACCAGCTTTTTGAAGAATGAAGTTAAGTTCCAAAAAGTGCTGCATTTATATTTTTCTTTGTTGACAAATGAAAGTTCATTATGATCAGCTAGTCATTTTTATACAGATAATGACTTTCATTTAACCCTTCAAAGGCTGGAGATGAAAAATTACTAGTATGAAGAGAAGGGTTCATGCAATATGAAGAATTTAGGCAAGTTGATCAGCTACCCAATAAATTATCCCCAAATTCTTGACCAATGAGGCCCTGACAAGGATTATATGATGTTAAAATTTCACATGTATTTTTGTTTTATAAGAATAAATATTATTCCGGTCTTAACAGCATCTGATGCTGCCAACATTCAAGGATGTTCTAAATACCTGTTAATGTAATCAAAGCAATGAAAATAGTTGTTCATGCCATTAAATTTCATGAAGACAGTTTTTTAATCCTAAGTGGCACAACTTTTTAGATCTGCTCATAAAGATTTGTATTTAAACAGCTTCTTCTAGCTAAGTTTTTATAATTACCATAATTTCAAGTACATAACCCACCCTAGTGTATATGCTGCACACAAAATTAACTAAAAAAATTAAAGTTCGCCACACTGCTGTATATGCCACAGAAAAGTGAACTGAAAGATCTTTATTCAATAATTCCCTTCCATAATAATGTAATCATCATCTTGGGTAATATTTTATAACATTTACAATATAATTCTAAACAGTAATATATAAATAAATAAAAATAAGCATCTTATCTTAAACTTGACAAAAACAAACTTTGGCAATTTCTAATAGATATTTTTAGGGGTTTGATAAACTGTATATCATAAATTATCATATTATGAAAATGAATACCTAAATTAGATAAGTAAACAGTTTTATAATTATAAGAAACTTAAATAGCCATCAAGGTTACTTTCAGTCCCTTGTTCTAAATCCCTTGTTCATTCCTTTGTTCTTCCAGTGTAGCTATATTCCTTTTCACGTTGTTTTTTGATGATTTGAGGTTGAATGAAAGCTGATACAATCATAGCAGCTCAGACTGATTGCCATACTTTATCAACCTACAAGGCAGTGAAGGAATAGCATCCACATTGCACCCATTTCTCCTACTGCTTTCATAGTTCCCGCTTAAAAATTCTACTGATAATGAGATCCAGTGGTTTAAAATTTTCACATGCTCATCTGTTATTATCGAAATAGTGGTGTTACATTTTTTTGTTTGGATTTTACCATACCCCCTAAAATGGAATGCACTGAATCTAGAAAAATGGATTCTAGAAAAATCCCCAAGATTGAATCTAGAAAAATCCCCAAGATTGAATCTAGAAAAATCCCCAAGATTGGATAAAAGCAGCTTTCCTTTTTCGGTAAGTTTCTCTCAGTCAAAACAATATCTTCTTTGCAAATTTATCCTTTTTTTTTATGGTGGTGCAAATAATGCCTTTAGGGAAATTTCCTTTCAGTACTGTTTTTCTTTTGAAAATTATCAGAGGGGTTAACTTCTTTCCATTGGTGACATAACAATCTCCATTTCTGACTAAAACATAAACACATTTAAAGAAGTAATCTTTTCATTCCCAGTTGTTAACAGAGAAATGAGTTTTTTCATCTGTTAAATGAAAAGAATGAACAGTTCTACTTGGAAGAAGTCAAAAGTAATGGGCACTTCACCTGTATTAATTATTTGCCCTCCATTCAAATTTTGTTCCAATTTTCTTAGACGTGTACTGCAAAAAGACTTTTTTTTTGGCCACTCCATAGAAAGCTTATGTCTAACTGTTATTTTGGTCTTTATGTATAATTTATTTCACTTCATGAACTTGAAATAACAATTAGGTCCAACAAAGTTTTTAATGCTCATTTGTTGAGCAATTTTTTTTTTCTTAAAGGGAATTTCTAACCGTTGACACTGATAGTCCCTTTTCTTTCTGCTTTATTACCTGTTTCTCTGAATTGTCTTCCAAAACAAGCCAAATTTTGATGCCATTCTGACAGGATCTTTTATTCTTAGGCATTTCTTAATTTTTATTTATCAGACCTTCCACCCCAAATGCATTTCTCGTGAACTTAAAACTCTCTAGCCACGGCTTGATTCCCAATTTCTATTGCTTTCCTCATTGCCAAAAGCTTAAAAGCAGCTGTCTTTTCTTCAAGTACAAGGTCATAAATAATAATAATTTTAAAAATTCAACAAGCATGAATGATAAAGTAAGCAATGCAACAAGCAAGCCTACTATGGTTAATCCAATGTTAAAATTTATGAAAAACTAATTATTTTTTTTCTTCTGTTTGAATAACAGCAGAAATTTCATGTATGTGCTGGAATTCCGTGGGTATAATTTTTATCTAAACATGATGGATAAAAGACACATTCCAGAATACTTATGAATTCATATGCCAAAATATAACAACAAAAACTTAATTTCTTTGGAGGTACACAAAAATAAATGTTTAAATTGAAGACTCGGTAGCATTAATATTCTTAAGAGTGCATTTCAAGTAAAATTCACATATATATAATATTTCAACAGTAATATTATATATGATTGCTCTTCGAGTCCATTATATTGTTATGGATTTTGTATTTATTTAGCTATTTTTAGTAAAATTTTAATTAAAATTGTTTAATTTCCCTGAGCAATGCAGCGCATGACGAGTTTTAAGAGACAGGTATGCCAAAAAAGTAAAAATACAGGAGCATGCACATTTAATAGATACCTCTTAATTGCTTTAGCTTTCCAGAAACCTCAAGAAAATAAAAATTACCAGAATGTTCTCAAGCATGATTAAAAAGCCAGAAAGAAACATCCAAGTTCAGTTGTTTACTTATTTTGTTGTTGACTGTAGCAACTTTGCGGTGAGATTGGATTAGCTTTCTCTACACTTTGAATCATGTTCTCATTAATGTTTTAGTAGTTTAAAATATAACTGCTGGGTGATATTGTGATACTGTATGAATGTATGTAAGGGAAAATGTCAGCATTTTGTTTTATTTCTTGTGATAAGAATAAATTTTATTAACTTTTCATCAGTCTTGTGCATTCAATCTATTATGAACCTGTATGCATGCAACACTTTTTGGTGTCAAAAATGAGAATGAATGCCACTGACAAGATCGATGGAGGAGCAGTTAAGACAGCTGACTGTAGCCTTTACTGCATTTAAAGAAGAAATGAAAGCAGGCCAAGAAAAGATGGAAGGGGACGTCAATTCTGTAAAAGAGGGGATGAAAGATGGCCAAGACTCCATTAAAGAGGAGACGAAAGAAAGGATGGAAGCTGGTCAAGCATCTGTTGAAGAAGAGATGAAAGTAGGTCAAGAGGAAATAAAAAAGTCATCACCTGTATAACACAAAACAAATTTGAAGCTATGGAAGGCAGAATTGATGCCACTGAAAATAAATTTGGACATACTGAAGAAAGAGTTTCTTCTGTAAATGAACAAACAGAATGAAGAGTTTCTGCTGTGGAGCAACGAATTGAAGGAAGAGTTTCTGACATTAAATAACAAACTGATGACAGGGTTTCTGCTGCTGTCGCCAAAGAAGTTGACACCTTAAAAAAGTGCATAGTGACAGCAGGAAGTAATTCTGAGGGATTTAAATTTTTATTCAAGCCTGTTCATCTATTTCTGAAGTTATCCACATACGATGGGAAGACCTCTTGGTAAGTGTATAACACCCAATTTTCAATAGTGGCAGAAGCAAACGGATGTGATTCTCAAGCTAAGACCTGTCATCTCGCCGCTTCACTGAGAACAGATGCAGCGAATGTCCTTGAAACTCTCTCAGAAAAACTCTAAGGCTAGATTTTGAAGCACTAACTGGTGCATTGGAGCTGCGCTTTAGGAAGAAGTGTTTAAAAGACTACACAAGCCTACAGAAACACTCCAGGAGCTCACCCCAATGTTGAAAGGCTATCTCACCTCGACTTTTCAGAGTGCCCAATAGAAACAACGGAAATCCTGTCCCTGCAGTACTTCATTGATGGCATATCCAGGATCCTGAAATACAGAAAGTACTGCAAATGGCTGATGTGAAGGACTTAAGTGCTCTGGTGTATGCCACGAAATTCGAGGCAGCCCAGCAAACAACTCGCAGAGATGGACACCCAGTCAGAGCTGCCCGAGAGCCAGTGGATCAAATGGCTGCTCGCCTAGTTGATTTAACAAGACAAGTCAATGCCTTGAGATGGAATAAGAGTGACAAGAAATCAACCCTAAAGTGTTGGAACTGCAGTGCTGAAGGTCCCATACGAAGAAACTGCAGAACACCCCAGAGCATGAAAAATAATTTAAACAGACAATTAAATGCCATGGGACACAAAAGGCGTGAAGAAACCAAAGTGCTGGGACTGTGGAGCTGAAGGCCAAGTGCCAAAGAACTGCAGAATACCCTATGGCATGGGAAATCCGATCATTCCCCAGCAAAGACGCAGAAAACAAATTAACGGCCATACTACAGAGAGAAATTTAAAGGATAATGAGAAGACCCATTTGAAAGTGTTCAAGATTTCTGCAGCGATTGGCAACAGTAACGGACTATCCATCAATGGGCATATCGTTGGAGTACCTTGCAATATGTTCATTGACACAGGAACTAATGTTACTATCAGAAAGATTTAGCTCAACGATTTAGAGATAAACTCATTTGGACACCCTTCTGTGTTACCCTTTAGATCGCATCTGTGATAAAATTGACATAGTGGGAAGTTAAACATGAACATCACGCTTGGAAGTGGCGCCTACCATCCCACGGCAGATGTTACAGGTCATTGCATACCGAGACTGGACTTAAGGAAATACAATTTTTCCTTGGACTTCACAATACAATCAATAAACTGTTTTCAGTATCAGAGGACATAACTATCCATCTCACCTCGATTCTCACCTCAAAACGTTGTCTGAAAGACCCTGCTCAGAAAGCTGGCGAAATCATACTAAGGTCGAAGAGAAACCAGAGACTACCAGCAATTCTCCATCACGGATGCTCATTGATCATGATCTTCACCTGTCTAGAGATCTTTTGTTTGATCGCCCTCCAAATGCGCCTTCAGCAGCTGATCTTTCAAGATTTCCAGTTCAGGTTTGAAGAGATGCACAATTTTACACGAGAGAGAGTCAAGTTGGCAACAGAGAAGATGGAGACCCGATATGACACGAGAGCTACTGGACATTGATTCAATAAAGGAGACAAGGTGTGGTTGTGAAATCAGACTTGAGAGAAAGGACTCTGTCCAAAACTACAGTCACTTTGGGATGGTCCTTATACAGTCCTAAACAGGCTGAATGACGTCGTGGTTTGGATCCATGAACTCTAAGCCTAGAGTCGTTCATTACGACAGGTTGGCTCCTTACTAAGGCCATAGTACGTAGTGTATATAATTGTAAATAGGATAAGCACCATGGTCCTTTTTGTTTCTAAATTTAGTACTTGATTTGTATTTAGTATTTGATAATATTTGATTTATTTTAAGTTGCTTTGCAATTATTGTTTATGTTGTAATGTAATGTTTGTTACTGCACTGATGCCTTAGTTGCAAGTTTGGCTTCTTGTCCAGGGATTGTACTACACAGGACGTGCAGTCCTTTGGAAGAGGGCAGTGTTATGGATTTTGCGTTTATTTAGCTATTTTTAGTA
The DNA here is from genome assembly GCA_000611955.2 of Stegodyphus mimosarum. NCBI lineage: Eukaryota > Metazoa > Arthropoda > Arachnida > Araneae > Eresidae > Stegodyphus > Stegodyphus mimosarum. The sequence goes on from KK122329.1 coordinate 105,264, forward strand.
GAAGTGTAATTAAAATTGTTTCATTTGCCTGTGCAATGCAGTACGTGATGAGTTTTAAGAGAAAGCTACGCCGAAAAAGTAAAAATACAGGAGCCGACACATTTAATAAATAGATATCTCGTAATTGCTTTAATAGATATCTCATAATTGCTTTATCTTCCCAGAAACCTCGAGAAAATAAAAACTACGAAAATGTTCTCGTGCATGATTAAAAAGCTTTAAAAGACCAAGAGAGAAACATCTCAGTTTTGTTTACTTATTTTGTTTTTGTTGACTGTAGCGAATTCGCGGTGAGATCGGATTTAGCTTTCTCTGTGCTTTGAATTGTGTTCTGTTTAACATTTCAGTACTTTAAAATATAACTGCTGTGTGATCTTTTACGAATACCTGTGAGGAAAAATTTCAGCATTTTGTTTAATTGCTTGCGATAAGAATAAATTTTATTACATTTTCATCAGTCTTGTGCATTGAATCTTTTACGAACCTGCACACACGCAATAATAGATATATGTGTCTGTATAATAGATATATGTTACGTGAATTGTTGAATTATATATATATATATGAATTTCTTCAGAAATATTACATATAATTGCTGTTTCCAATTTTAATAAAGAAAAGGGAAAGAAGAAAATTTACTGCCATAAGCTTAGGTTGTTATAGTTATTTCAGTCACCGATACTTCGTCATAGTGCATTTTAAAATTAACATCAATCTGTTACATAAAATTAACATTTTTTAAAAATGAATGCTCTAAAATATAAATAATTATATAAATTTTACTACCCAAAAATCTTAAACCCAAATATTATTTAGATAAGTAACATTACAGTACAATAAGCAAATTTAAGATATTACAAAATAAGGATATTATTGCATAATAGTAACAACAATTTTTGCTTTCAATTTCAATAAATACTCACCCCATTTTCATGTAAATAATTTACAGTACTTATTAAAACTCCTAATATGGCACTAGCATCCCTCTCACAAAATGATTGTTGTTTCAGAATCCTATCTATTAATTCTCCACCTGCAAGCAATTCCATGACCAAATAAACATATTCTGCATCCTCAAATACCTAAAAGGAATAATACATTGATTGAACTTTAAAAGTCGCATTTAAATCAGCCTTTTCTAAGCTAACAGGTATTTTTCATGTAATGAATAATTCTACATATGTCAGATCAAGATGTTAAGATTTACAGGAGATTTAACAAAACAGAACATAAATTTTCATTCAAAATTTCCAATATTCAGTTTTTACATTGAAATCACTTAAATCAGACTTGCAAATATTTTAATGCATTATAAATTCAATGATACATTTTAAAATAATTTTAATGCAATAAAGCATTTACAAAATAAAAAATTATGAGTATTTAGAAAGAGAAGGGCAGAGACATTTCAGTCCCATTTAAAAATAAAATAATCCAGTTTCTTCAAAATGAAATAAATATTGTTCATATTTCAGAAAACAGCAAATGTTACAGCAGTTCAAAAGGAAGAAGGACAATTAAATGTTAATATTTTAGTATTTGCAACAATAACATGGTTTATAATAAAATTATCATTGAAATATTATCCCAGTATTTAGCAGTCAGAAGTTATTAGATTTATGAAGTAGTAACAAAATTATATTTGCTTAAACTATCATATTTTAAATCCATAAATGAGTATGAATGATTAAATGAGGCATGAAAAAAAATTTTACAATAAGAAACTTCTAATTTCTAGCAATCTTTCTTTTCTGATAAACTTTGAGATAGAATATAATCATATAATAGCAGTGCATAGTTTCCCTTTAAAATACTACACTGTCAAAATAAAATGAGTTCAATTTTGAATTATATTCTTAAGATCACAAAAACCTTTCAAGACTGATCATCTGGTAATCAGGTAACTCTCAGATGTGTGATATACTTTCATTTACATATATTAAACATTTTTTATTATTGAAACTCAGCACGAAAAACAATCCAACTTTTCCAAGAGCATCAAGCTGAATTACTACTTGAATACATATTTTTAAATGGCTTGCTGGATTTCATAATTTTTTTTCCTCAACCAGTTCAAAAAGTTTCTTAATTTTATGAATTCTAATACACACTTTTTCATAACAGAAATTCTAGAGAATCTAGCTACTAAAGATATTATTCTTATAACAAAAAAATTTACCCCGCTAGATAGATAGCATTTCACAACAAAACAGTTAAAAAGTACCAATTAAAAATAAATTCCTGTATTTGTGTTTATAATAACAGGTACAGGTCCAATTAAATTTATGTCTAAAGTGACAGGATACTGATCATAAAAAAGATTATAAAGAGCAAGATAAACTTGAAATTAAAAATATGCAAAAAAATAAATAAATCTGAAAGGGTTCAGATTTTAACAACTGCATTATTTATATGATATTAGATGAATACAATTTAGACTAAAATATAAAATCCACATCTATAAGAATATTTAATGTTTTTAATTTTATATATCATGAATTTAATGCATTTTTATTTAAATCAGATTAAAAAGTAAAAATAATATTTTAAGGCATTTATCTATTGCCTTTATGTAATTTAATTTGATAATTAATAACAGACAGATTAAATATTAAAAAATAATATCTTGCATTTTTCTGAATGACAACAGACTCAAATGAAAATGTAAAACAATGCAAAATTGTATTTCGAGACTAACAGCCCTTTTGGCTTAATTATTTGCATTAAGATCTATAAAAAGTAGTTCAGTACAACTTTTGAAAGCAAATATGCATTTTCAAATATTTAGTTTTGGTAAACTAAAAGCAGAACACTTAACTGTTGGTATGAAAGTATATTCAATACTCATCTTCCTGAAAATGAATAAAGTTTAAATGTCCTTTTTATAATGGTTAAAAAATCAATCTAATGAAGAATTCTAATTACATTACATGCTTACTAATTCTTACTTAATACATTCATCATCGAGTCATTGGTTTCATATTTAAACAGGACGTAAAATGATGAATATATTTTAGATCTTGTAAAAAATTGCATTACCTTTTTCCATGATTTTTAAATCCACATTAAATAATGTCAAAAGGTTTATATGCACTGATTTTTTGTAAAATAAGATTTAAATCAAAATATGAAAGCAGGCATCTAAAACATAAGATATCCAAAGTCCCAAAACAACTTCTATTATTGTGGGCACCTTGCAAGAGGTAATATTGTGAATTTTTGTGGTTCCATGTAAAAAGTCTTTTCCAAATAATTTGCTTTGGTTTAATTTGCACATAATGTGAGGATATGGAGATTCAAAAATCTCCATGTCATAAGGCAGCTGAAGCAAGACAGTCCAAAAGTTAATATTTGGTGTTGGATGTTGTATGACAAGATTTTATACACATTTTTCTTCTATGAACAAACAATAATAGCTGGAGTTCATCTTAATATGTTGAGTAATAATATTTGTCCATAGTTTTGGGATCATCAACCGGAAGACATTTTTCAACAAGATGAAACTGCCAACTGTTATCACACTGAATTTCAAACTTTGAAAGTTGCTTGTGAAAGTGTGACCATAAAGATTTAAGTTTCCAAAACAAAAAGTGGTTAAAGTTGTTCAAGAACTTTGTGGACACTCTGTATATCATTTTATTTCAGACAAGTTGCTTAAGAAAGCAATAATAAACAGAATTTTACTATAATGTGTTCATTTACAAACGTTAATTAGGTATGGTATACATTAATTAGGATGGAATTAAGGATTATTGTTTGGGCATAACTATGGTTAAAAGATGTGCGTGCACATCTCAGCTCAGAGTTTCTGTAAAAGGAATGAAAGTGTTGTGAACAAACAGTGCGAGAGTGTGTGCGAAGTGAAAATGAGGATCTTCGAGTCTAATCCCTCATAGTTAAATATGAGATAAAATGTACATTAGTTAAAGATGTGAGCTCAATAAAGTTAGTGAGTTATTTCTGACCCCAGTATTCATTAATTCATGTGTGTGAGAGAGCTATCCTCATAACATCGTTGGTCCTAAATACCGAAGAACTAGGACAGAATTTGAGTGAAACTTTTATGAATTCTAATAGCTTTGTTTGAGTAAAATGTTAAAGAATTGTAAAAAAGAAGATCTTAGGCTTATAGCGGCAGAGTTGGAGAGACTGTATCTGAAAAGGAGAGTAGGAGAAACTGTATCTGAAAAAACAACAGTTGTTGAATTAACTGAGTTGATAAAAAATAATAAATATTACGAAAACAGATATTTAACTTGTGTGAAAGAATTGATCAAAGATCGTAAAAGTAAAGAACAGAGTTTACTTAATTTAAAGCAGATTAAGTTAGAAAAAATCAAAGTGGAAATTGACTTTGCAAAATTACGAGCAGAAACGCAAGTAAAAAACCAAAATGAGAATGATCTAGAAATTCGTAATTCTTTAGTTTCCTTAGAGAAAAAAGTAAGAACTTTAAATGTGTCTACTAGGCCAGAAGGCTGGGCTTTTTTCTTTTCTTCATTAGAAAAGGCTTTTGTCTCAAAAACTGTTCATGTAAGAACCATTCAAGAGATGTCAAATGTGCAGCAGTGGAGACATGTTCCCTTGGAAAGTAATCCTGCAGACTTGATAATATCCTAACTTAGATATTTTGGATACTGTGGTCCAAAAAGACTGTTCTAGCAAAACAAAACAAAAAACTCAGTAATGCTGAGTCTTACTTAAAAAATTCAGTGTTATTAGTGATTGATACATTTTTATCTGATTTTCTTGCTACCAGTAATAATGATTATAAACTTGTTTAAGCTTTCTTTGTAGGTTTTTGAGAAACTGCCGGAAAAAAGAAAGGTAAACAGGGGCCTCAACAACAGAAGAAATTGGTAAAGCTGAGAAAATATTAATCAAATTAATACAGAAGCAATCGTTCCTTAGTGAAATCAATTGTATTCTAAAAAATGGGGAAGTAAGTCCTAAGAGTCAGGTAAATAATTTATATCCATTTATAGATTAAGATGGATTGTTAAGAGTTGGTGGTAGACTTGAACATAGCAATTTAAATTATGATGAAAAATTTCAAATTCTGCTAACACCTAATCATAAGTTAACTGAAATTATAATTAAATATTATCATGTAAAACATTTACATACTGGACCTAATTCTTTATTATATTATATAAGGGAAAAATTTAGGGTAGTAAAAGGTAGAAATTTGTGCACGTAACAAATTGTAAAAGTGTGTAACTTGCTTTTGTAGCTGCCTTTAAGCCTCTGGCTGCTTATCCTGTGATTTCCACGGGCAACTCAAATGTAGCAAAATTTGCTCATCCTGCAATTTTCGTGGACATGTGTTTTTCTTCCTTTATTGAGGAGCCCATCCCGCCTTTTCACCATTTAACCAGTGAAATAAATTATACGCAGTATTAGACGTCTAATTTAGGTTTTGACCAGCAGATGTCGTTAGTCATCCACTAAATCGTGGCATTTGAAGGTACTTGGTATTTACCACTCCAACTTCACTATGTTTGCTGCCTTTTTCTAATCAGAAATGACTGCTAGAAAACGTTCAGTAATTGATGAAAGAAAGATGCAAATGAAAAAAAAAAGATGTAAATGAAAAGAAAAAGAAAGATGCAAATGGGGGAAAAAAATTTACAAAGAAACATTAATCCGGTGCTAAGACTGAAGTTGGACTTTGCCTTGAACTCTCATATAAATATTTGCCTTGAACCTGTTTTGAACTCTCATACTAAAAAACATTTCTAAGGTTATTTTTTCCTCAGTGCATTACATTTTCTTAATATAAAAAAGTAAAATTTATGAAACTTATGTAATAAATAAAAATTAACTGTAATTCAACTGAAATTTATAAAAAAAATTTTTTTGTAAGTGCTAACATTTGAAATTGGTTTTTCTGTCAGTTTAGTTTCTCATGATAAAAATCTATATAAAAAATCTTTTCTAGAAAGAAAAAATGCATATTTCAATTCTCCAATATATATATAGATTTAAAATATGGAAGAAACACATAATTTTTAAGCGATTTTGGTCCACAAATTGAGCAGTCAGAGAGGTTGGTGTCCATAAGAGGGAAATGCAGCAAACTATATACACACAATGCAATAAACTTTACAGGAGCAAATACAGAGCTAAAAAAGATGTTTAAGCTAGTAAACCAACCAGATAACCCCTTGCCAAAATATGAGAGTTCAGAGAATACTGCCTGGCGTTACTCCTCTCCACGAGCTCCAAATTTCGAAGCCTGTGGGAGACCGGTGTTAAATCCTTCAAATATTATTGGGAAAGTCTCAGAGAGTCAAAAATTAATGTATGACGAATTTTTAACCTTAACTGTACAAATAGAGGGAATGTTAAATTCTAAACCTCTGGTCCCATTGACTGCTGACCTAGAGGATTTAAATGCACTAACCGATGCCTACTTCCTCATTGGAAGGTCAATTACTTCTATAATTGAGCCAGATTTAACGACTATTAACAAGAATAGGCTTGGCCAATGGCAAAAAATAACTAAATTATTGCAGAACATTTGGTGAAAATGGCATTTGGATTACTGAAGCCATTTACAACAATGAGCTCATTGGAAATTCGAGAGAGAGAACATTAAAATCGGAGACATGATTGTTTTAAAAGAGGATAATCTGCCTGCATATGAGTGGTCATTGGAGAGAATAACTGATATTTATCCTGGGAAAGACCAAAATGTTATGAGTTGTTGAAGTAAAAACTTCAGCAG
>KK122329.1:112025-154457 GCA_000611955.2 Stegodyphus mimosarum
CCTTATAATGAATGTAGTTATTAATTATTCATGTACTCATAACTGTATGTCTTTCATTATGATTGTGAAGTAAACTGTATAACATACTTTTTGTTATTGTTTGAAAAAATAGAATTTTTGAATATTTAATTTTTATTTAATTGTATATTAATTTTTATTTTGTAATTCTAGAACTTAAAAAAATATGACTGTAATTTAAATATTTTGCAAACATTGTTTGCATGGGGACATGTTTGGGCATAATTGTGTGGTTAAAAGATGCATGCACACCTCTCAGCTCAATTTTTGGAAAAAGAGTGAGTCTCAGGAACGAAGAGCTAGAGCGTGTGCAAAGTGAAAATGAATATCTTCAAATGTGATCCCTTGTAGTTAAATATAAGATAAAATTTACATTAAAGATGTGAGTTAAATAAAGAGAAAATTATTACAATCCACAAGTATTCATTAATTCATGTGTGTGAGTGAGCCATCATCATAATAATTATTACAGTGAATATATTTACTGTTTGATCAATACTAATGATTTTTTATCTGAATATGCCATCCATAATCTTACATATGTAAATTAAAGTTTTGAATTTCATGATCAAAGTATTTAATGAATTCTCTCATTCATTTATACAACATAATTTAACACTCTTAGCAGTACCACAATTGCATAAATATTGTACAAAAACTGATTAGTTAAAATTTTCAGAATTATTAAGAAAATTAAAGGGTAATACTCTGCAGAAATTTTAACATTATTAATAAATATATAAACTATGTTAATTCCTTTCAAGATATTTTGTAGATTATTCATTCCTCAATTAACTGAAATACCATGAAATTATGATTAACATTTTTGCTAAATTTAAAAAATAACTTACTTCATATAAAGTTACAATATTGGGATGCTTGCCATGACGGAATAAAATTTCTATTTCTTCAGAGCAATCTCTTCCACATTTTGTTATTATCTGAAATTTACAGAAATATTATAACAATTTTAACTTATATCTGCTTAACAGCATAAACATAAAACTAACTGGCTAACAAAATATTTAATATAAATTGACATTCCATGAATATGGAAAAATTCACTATGACTCAGTAGTAAGCAAAATACTTGATACTAACAAAATTTCATATTCACTCCTTTATAAAAAAAGGTCAGTTTTTAAAAATATTTTTATGTCAAAGAATAAATGTTAAATGCAAAAAACATTTAGATGAGCAAAGAAATCAAATTAATAAATACATTGTAAATTAATTTTGCTTTTTATGATACAGTTTTCCTTTAATTATATACGGTAAGCAAAAATTGAAGCACAGTCCTATATCTTTCACTACAGTAGGCCGATTTATGAAACTCAACTTACATTTTTCATGTGCTTAAAGTACAATTTATGAATACGCTACATTTATATAGCATCACTCTTATACATATTTTGACACAAAAGTTTTGGAATATCTTGTGAGCAGTTTTTTTTAAAGTAACGTTTAAAATTATAGCCATGTAACACGAATTTGATTTACATTTCATATCAATTTTATAATTTTCTCATCTTGCTTTTACATAATCTACATTTTTGGTCCTAATCCACTTAAGGTTCAAACCTCTTCCTGATTTGTTTAAAAATTTTTAGTTATAAATAATTTTTGGTTAGGTTAGATTATTCAAATACGAAGGCATGAGGCATCCTTTGTGGAAGATCTGAGGAAAACTGGCTCATATTGATATTATATACAGAGAAAATAAAAACCAGCAATACAAACAATCTGTTTGCCTGAACCCAAACAAGGTCAGACTACCAGTATTCACTATTAACCACTCAGTCACTCATCGAGCTTTAAATAATGTTTGTTAATTTTTAAAGAAATTTGAATTATAACCAATAAAAAATTGCATATCATATTAAAGTAAATCAGTTTTTAGACATTTTTTAATCAAATATTTTGGGAGTTCTGCCCAGCATACAGACGTTTTTCATTTTCAATACAATTTAACAGATTGACTTTTACCAGCTTATTCAGTTTAAATATGATGTTAAACTAGAAATTTTTGAAAAATTAGCAGTTATAAAATTTTTTATAATATTACTTATAGAAATATGAAGCTCAATTAAACCTGAAATCCAGAATTTTTGTTTGCTTCTGCTAACAGATCATTTGTATTTTATCTTCGAATGCTGCAAATGCTTTCTGTTCAAAACATGCAATTTTTTTATTTTGCTCTGTTTACACGTAAACGAATTTTTATTTTGATGTGTAGTTGATAATATTATGCCCTTCAAAAATAAAAGTAAATTAAAAGTAATATCAAGGCAATTGCAGAATCTGTAAAATTCATAATGATTTGCAGCATGGAAGAATTATTTTCCCAAAAAGTGACTAGTTAAATAATTTAAGCAATTTAAATATGTAAATGCAGTCAAAGGCTTTCCTTATTACATTTTTCCCCTTTTTTTCAAATTCAGTTATTATTTCACTTAAAAAATTTCTGATGGTAAGTAAAAAAAAATGTTCTGTGTCTTGGTGGAAAATTAACCTTTCACAACTGTTACGAAAATTCCTGCACAGATGTTGGATCCAAAAAAGCTATTAAAAAATCATATGTTGCAAATGCTTTTCGAATATGCAAGTTATGCACAGAAAAGATTAATAGTTTGGTAATGATGCAGTATGCAGTCCATCACTTTTAGTTAATTATTTATTTTTAAATGGCACTCTTAAAATTGGCTGTTTTAATCATTTCTTTTCCCCCTCATTTTATCAAACTTCAAATATGAAAGTTACTGATTTTATTTTGCGAAGCTATTGAAATTTAGATTTAACAGAGTGGGTTATTAAATTAACAAAATAATTTTTATTTATATATTCTTAGTTATTTGTATTTATTTTCATATTTAAAACTGGCATTTTAGCCATGCCATCAAAGAAAACTAACTAAAAGTGGTAGACTATACTACATCAACATCAGTTTTATTTTAAAATAAAATTTTCTTAATATTCTCACTGAAAACAATGAATACAAGACATTTCCTTGATATATACATTAATCATCAAAATTAGATAATGAAAAAATATGCTTACTAAGTTAATGCTGCAACCAATGCCCAATGCTATAATTATTTATGTTAATTAAATATAATTTAAAACAAAATTGCATTTCCACACATATGTTAGCACCAGAAATATTCTAATACAGGGATTGACAATGTAGTGTGCAATGGATGCTTGTTAGAATTCCGGTATGTAGTCTCGTTTAATGTGAATGTGGTTTCTGACAGTGATCAGTATTCAATAGTTATGTCTCAAAAGTATCACTTAAAAGAAGGTCAAAAGTGACAAATAACTGATAGAATAGAGGGAGGTCAAACACAGATGGAGGTCACCCAAGATTTTAATAACTCTCAAAGTGTCATATCAAGAATTTGGAGCTGCTTTTTAAGCATTGGATCAGTTAATAGACAGCGTGGTCAAGGGCAACCAGGAGTAACAACTGTATCAGAAGACCGTTTTCTGTCATTATCAGCTCAAAGAAACCATAAAGCGACTACAAAAGACTTGGGCCTGCGGCTGCCACAGGAACTCTAATTAGCCAGCAGTTAACAAGGATGAACTGTATGGAAAAAAAACAATAGTTTGTGTCTCACTCATTCCAGCTTCCAAAGCGGCCCATTTAAACTGGCGCTGTTCTCATGTTCCATGGAAAAAGATGACTGGACCCAAATATTGTTTACTGATGAGTCCAGATAGAGTCTGAACAGTGATTGTAGACGTGGTTTTGATCTGGAGAGAGGAAGAAACATGTTACTTACCTTCCCTTGTCAGTAAAATATCCCATATCTGAAACTGCAGTTTAATGGTTTGAGAAGGAATCATGACAAACGCCCACAAAAAGATGCATATCTTTAAAGAAGAATCTATGACTGCTCGGAGATATATGTGGACAAAGTATTGGAACTCCCTCATCCATATATTATTTACGGGTGCTGTTGGGCCGAGTTTTTGGACGACAATGTTCAGCCTCATTGAGCATACGTGGTGTCAGGATACTTGCAAACAGAAGGTATCACTCGAATACACTGGCCACCTTATTCACCTGACTTGAACCCTATTCAGCATGTATGGATACTTTACGGTGCCGAATTTCAGTGCATCAGATTCCTCCATGGACCCTCCAGGAGCTGAAAAGTGCACTTTTAAAAGAGGCGTGCAATTCCACAAGACTAGATTAACACTATGAGCCTATGAAACAAGATGACAACACCACAAGTCTATGAAATCAAGATGCGAGGTATGCATATCTGTCCAAGGTTATCATATTCCATATTAAAGAAAAAAAATCCCACAAGATGAGACTTAATTTTTCCAGCATTTTCCAGTTTCCATACTTTTGGGTTTTAATTTCAATTTTTGCAAATAATCACCTGCAAAATATTGCAATTTATGTTAACTAATGCTTTTGTACAAATTTCTATTAATAATTTTTCATTAAGTATCAGTTATGTTTTATTTCTGCCATTTATCCTTTAATTTTGATGACCAGTGCATATATGTATATATCTCAGAATTGTTCTTTAAAATGTAATGCTCTAGTTCCCTGGACACCTAACAATATCATTTAAATAATATTTTCCAATTTTTGGAGCAAATAAAAAAAAATAGTGCAATACTGTTTTAAGTCTTGAAGAATTAGAATAATTATTTTAGTCTGAACTTTTATTACTAAGCATTAGTAGTTTGATCCAGGCTCAAATTCTAGCAAGCAGGCTGCTTATGTTTATAGGCTTGTTCACTTTCCCTTCCAATATATTATAATGAAAATATCAGCTAATATAATTTTGAAAGTCTTCCACCAAAGCACCCTTTCTTTTAGGCAGATGGTTTATTCATTTATGGCAAAGTACAAAAAGGATAACAACTGACTCTGCAGAAAAATATATTATAGGGTTTAAGTTTATTAACCCATTTTATTATGAATTACAGCTATACTGTAGATTCTCCTTTTTATTAGTCCACAGCATAATGTAAATGCGTTAAGACAATTTAAGGCCGAGTTCTTCAAACACTATATCAACTGTATTTCAGTTAAAGCAAATGCTATTTACTAAAGCCTTTGTTGTTCCCTTCAAAATCATGGCATCAAATGATTGCAGAAAGGGAAAACATCCAATTCCTAATTGCAAGAATCCATTCAAATCAGAAGTACATTCGCATCCCATATTACTTCCCCTTTTTCTCGAAACCCTAGAATAACATTCTTGTGCACACCTGCAATACAACTCAACCTCTTTGCAGAAATATTCGCTCCATCAAGCACTTCCCTCACATACATATTTTTCCCCTTATCGCTTGTCAGTTCAGCATACCATTGTTCGGAAAACCTGCGAAAAATCTCCAAATGAATTTCTTCAAAAGATAACAACACTGCACATGTATCTTTCAGGTTTCTTCATAATGAAAAGGGAATGCATAATATGGTAAATATAACTAAATATTAAAAAATATAGTTTAAAATTACAGGTGCACGTTATGTCGGAATATACGGTATATGCACATGTTGTTATATTCCAACTTAAAATAGTTATTTAAAACCTTTTTAGTGTTTTGTAGTACTTTCACAGATGGAGTGAAAACTGGCTTGTCAGTCTAAGTATAAGAAATAAAGGATCTTAAATATATTTATATGGGATAGAACCCTACAACATACCCTTGCTAAGAAGATCAGTAAAAATTTCATATGCTTTGGTCTTTTTTGGAAGTAGTTAAAATAGATCAAAGTTTAAACTGTAGATCGCAGGGGTTGAGGGACCTGCAGCAGAGGTTGCCAAAAATTTTAGCAATTTTGAAATTTCTTTGACTTATTACAATAATTTTACAAATACCAAATACTTTCCAATAATTTACCTGAAAATAGATAAAAGTGAAGAAATTGACAGTTTCACTCATGCGTGTGTCAGATTTGCACAATACTTATGGGGTCCCCCAAAATTTTCGTAAATATTATGGGGTGACCACACTAAAAAGTTTAAGAAACCCTGGAACATATGATTTTTAATATTGTTCAATCCAATTTTTAACAACTTGAAAAGATGTTATTGTTTTTATCTATAAAATATGGTTCAATACAAATAAAGACACATATAGGAGAACACATTGTTGTCAAATGACAATAAATGAGACGATAAATGTAAAAACCGTTATTATATACCATTGGCATTATAAGTAAATATCCATTTCTATTTCCTATTTTTTAACATTTTGATATTCTTTGCTTCATATTATCTATGTTTAGAAAAGAAATTCTGAAGTAGTAACAAGGCTTTTAAAACTCAAATTAGTTTTATGTTTTCTTTTTACTCAACAACTATAAAAGTATTTGGATATGGCAAAATACATATAGGCTACCTGCCTAAAGTCAGGGATGCTTTTATAAAGAACTTTTTAGGGAAAACTGGCTTATAATAATGGTACCCATATGAAAAAGAGCCATGCAGTCACCTCATTTGCTTAGGTTTGAATTCAGATCAAACTACCAATATTCAGTGGTCTTAACCAGTCAGCCATTGGTGGGGCTTCAACAATTATAAATAATTTTACTAGTGATAAGACATTTTTAAAAAGATAACTGAAATATTTGTACAATTTTTTATATTTTTTTAACTTAAAATTTAAAAGCTGGAATATTGCTCATGAATGGCAGCACAACCGGTGCAATTACCAGTCTGATATACAAATTTGCTGTCAAGGTGTATGAGATTATGATGAAAATACTCCTGTTATACAAAATTGCTCTCCAGCTTGTTAACTCCAGATGGTTCTAAATACTTATCTGGCTTCCTTCTAAACACATAAGGCCATCACTGGCACCAAAACAGAAATAGTTCTCATCTGAGAAAACAAGAGATCTCCACTCCAACCTCCCAACGAATTCTAGCTTGTCATCACCAAAGTCACAGACAGTTGTGATTTGGATTTAGTGATATAGCTCCTACAGGGTATATGGTTTGGAGCTGTCCTTCATGTAATCAATTTCTTACAGTTTGCTTTGCCACTCTGGTGCTAACAAAAGCTTGCAGATGCATAGTGATGCATCACAGACATGCAGTAAATATGGCAATTTTTCCTTTGTGTGGTTACATGTGTGCAGCTGGCTGCTGATAATGCCTTCAACTCTTTAAAATTAGTATCACAACATTTTTGGTTTATCTCTTAATTACAATGTGCAGTCATTTTGACTGCAACTTAGTTAATGGAAAAAAAAAACCTAGAATTTTAAACTTATTTTTAATAAAATATATATAAATTTAGCACATTAATTTTGGTTACAGGGTTAAAATTCTTCAAAAAATGTAATTAATTTATATTTTTATTTAGATGGCAATAACTTCTTTCTTACAACATAAAACATTTATATTAATGTTATACCCTGCACAGAAGTTTTTGCACAACTGACTGAGCCAACACAAGTAATTCTTTATTCCTTAAATTTTTTATTAATTCAAAGAAGTCTGTAGCAGCATTCGTTCCGGTGTTATAATAGGACTCAATCAAATGAAAAATGGCATGCCTCCCAACAATTTCCTCAAATGGTCTGCCTTCATCTTTTCTGAAATAAGGATATCCATTTACAAAGAATTATATTTTTACATCAGCTAAAAGGCAACATTTTACACCAAATTTATTGGGTTTGTTGGAATTTACTGAATAAAGTGGCATCTTGCCTTTGTAGGAATAACTGATCATCAACTGTAATATTTTTATCTGCTTTGTAACACAATAACCAATTCTTAATAAAGGTATTCCAGATCTTTTGAAGCAAAAGCAAGTCACTCAAGTTTATAATCTTTGCAAACTAATTGACTTCAAGTCAAAATGCAGTTATTTTATTATTTCTAAAAATCTACCACTGAGCATTATTTCACTATATAATTCTGGGACCTAGGATTTGGACCATTAATTCAAAACAGAAAGTCCTTTCACTGTGAAAGTGCCATTAAGCATATAATAGAACAATAAAAGCATCTAACTCATCAAGTGACAGTTCTAGTTTAGATTTCTTAACTTTTATGTGCCTCAATTACAGTGCATTGCTGTATATGATGCAATATATTTTCACTGATAAAAAGTCTCCATTCATTATTTGTTTTTTCATCAATTACTTTTCACTTAGCAAATGTAGTTGGTCCACCCACTTTTCGGAACATATATTGAAGATGAAATCCTTTAAATTAATTTGCTGAAATAATTTCCTTTTCCACACTGTACAATCATTTGATATTTCCTAATCTTTGAACTGGTTTTCTTCATTTTCAAAACATCAAATTTGCCTTGTTTTCTTATTGGACTATGGCTTATTCCATGCCTTTGGCCTCTTTTTGGATCATGGCTGCTTCCTTGTCCTGGAATAAATTCACATTCAAGGTTAAATCCTTAACCTTTGCACACTCCTTTTGCTAAAATTTTATTTTTGGAATAGATAACAATATAGAAATGATGAGGGAATGTCTTATTCTTCCTCAGAATAAGATGCTGAAATACTATAGAAATTTCCCTTTTAATGAATAACAGAACCATCACTTGATTAATCGGATTTACTTGTTACAAAGTGAATAATCCAATCTTCATCAGATGAAACAAGAGTAAATTTCTGTATTAGCTTCTTAATGGAAACTAATTTCTGAACTAGAAGTGGCCTCGGATAATTCTTGCAAAACTTTTACCAAATCTTCTTCTGATATATATTTTCTTCCAATGGTTCTAGGCAGCATGGTTAAGAGAAAAAATTTACAGATAAAAGTGGTCAGATGCCTTGAACAATTGTAAACAAAATGGAGGCATGGCACAGAACAAGACCAACTTGCTAAAATATTCAGACAAGATACATGAAATCTATTTAGGACATTACCACATTGGGAAGAGCAAGCCTCACATCTATTCCAACCAGCTGTCAAATAACATCTGGTATGAAAACAAAAAGAAAATCTAAACATGTATGACTTGGTTTAGCTTGTGTCTTGAAGACAAGTTAGCCTTTTACCAAACAGGAAAGAAGAACAATCAAAATAACCACTAGCCATAATTCTACATATATACAGTTTTATATATACATATGTATATATAACTATTTAAAATGGTTTAAATAAATTAGTTTGTAGTTTTAGTATATATTTAGGAAAAATAAAAACACATCAAAATATTTTTTAAATATAAACAATTTAATTTTGTTTCCAATCAAAATGACTACTTCCATACTTCTATTGTTCAAGGCATTCTTGATTAAAAACCTACTTACAATGCCCAATCCAGAAGATAAACAAACTGAAGTTTAAACCCAGTGTTCAAAAGCAAACATGATTTCCACATTCATAGTGGTGCTACTAGTTAGTAATACTTAACATCTAAATAAAAGGCTGACCCCCAACCCAAGTTCAGAACCCCTGGAATAAGAATTCACATTCGAATACAATATAAAGTCTGAGATCCAGAATTATCAGAATTTCAGCATTTCTAGATTTCAAAAGTTTCTGAATTTTATATCATTAATTTAAATCTAGTAAGATTACATGCAGACATGTTAACATTGGGGCTTCATTTATTGTTTAGGTCAGATGGGAAAATGTTAACCATCACAGGATCAGCACAAGAGTAGATGTAACCGCTGTACTTGCGCAAGATATTACAATTTAGAGATGGCAAAAATTTTAGAATTTAGATAAGCACCACACACCAAAAATTACAGAAGACAGAATTTTTAAAATTTAGGAGAGGCACTAGGCAGAAGAATTTAGGGATGTTAAAATCTTTAGAATTTACGGAGGTACCAGGCAGAATTTAGAACCCACAAATATTGCACTAGGTGGCCAAAAGCATATTGCTGGCTTTGCCCCCCCCCCCAAGCACACACAATCAGAAGAGCAGATAATGTGATTCTGACTAATATTAATCAATGCATTGTTGCTGGCCATAGTGGGACTCCCTAGCCAACATGTTTGAAAATGACAAGCAGGAATCTCAGTTCACAGAAAAATCACATTTATGGCACACCTGCTTCCTTCTGTTAAGATTCTCCATTCCTATACTTTTTAAAGGGGGATTTCTTTATTATCATATTTATTTTTGGCTGGTGGTCCACAGTTCTGTATTTTATTCCATATATCATTCCTGACATCTAATGCCCGGATTTCAGACTTTGTACAGTACAAGACAAAATAAAATATTTACTTTATACCTTAACAGCAAACGTTTTTCCTGTTGTTTTGTGAATACATTTTCGGCATACAGAATAAGAGCCAGCTCCAAGAACATTTCTGACTTCATACTCTTTAGTAAAAGAATTTTTATACATTTGTTTGAGGTTGACCTGAAAAGTATAAAATGATATTTTAATCCCTTACAAACATTGAAAAAAAATTAAATATAAAACAGTGGTTAATAAAAGTAAAAAATTTAAATCAAAGAAATAAAAGCTATTTAAAAAAATAAGTTCTTTTTTCGTTAAATGTAACAAAATGACAACTGAGAAATTATATACGTGGATTTAATGTATATTATACGTGTACAACATCTATTTTTTAATTTCAGATTAAAAGAATTTACCACTTAAATTGATTTAAACATATCAATAGTACTGCAGTTCATAAGGTACATCCTATTTCTGTAGCATAAAAAGTTCACTTACATTACTTGTAGCTTTACTAATAGGTTTTTCCTCTTCAAGCATGTCTGTTGCAATATAACTGAAACCTCTAAAGAGTTCATGTGCTGTAGCACTAGGAGGAACTCCTGGAGAATCTGAAATTAAAAAAAAATGTATAATAAATTACTGTCAATCTGATATTAAAAGCAAAAAATAAAAATAAAACTTTTCTAATATTTTACTGAAATTTAAAATTAGTGTAACTTTTCCAATCAATCTTCAGAAAGGAAATTCCAATTAAATTTTCATTTTAAAGAGAAAATGAGTTTTAAGTATGAATAATACAGTGTACTCTCAATTATCTGGGATAATACTGGAAAATAAGTTTTGGATAATTAAAAAAAAAATGGGTAATTCATCACATCAATTTTTATGCATTTATTTCTTAAAAAATCAATAACTTTTTTTAATTATGTTTAAATATTTATCGAATTTCACAGCATATTTTTCGATGTGCTATTTTATTGTATTCAAATCCCCTTTGGTAAAAGAAGTACAACAGCTCACACAATGCTTGCTTCATTCGTCATCACTGACACATTCCTCAATGTTTTCCCAAATAAAATTTGAAAATTTTTACATTTTCAGTTTCTCAGCATAGAACTTCAGTTATTGCCACGACTTCTCCACAATTAGATAAAACTTTGATTTCTATATATAAATATTATGGATTATATAAATTTCTGATTTTTGAATACTCTTGAGCACAGCATTGATGGGCACCACCTTCTGCACCCAGATAATCAAGAGTACACTGCACTTCTGCAGCTTCATTAAAGCAAATAAGAATAAGCTAATGATGAGAATATTTATTACATGAAATTTAGCTGCATATTAATTGGCATAACCAGAAACTTTTATAATTAGTGAAAATGTACATGGCTTAGTACACTAAACATAAAGCTAAATTAATACAATCTTGTCCCTTGCACATGATTTCAAAATAAAAATTCAATAAAATGTTTATTTTGATGAAATGAATCATTCCATATGACAAACAAAAAAACCGAACAGTACTAATGAAAAGCACTGTTAGTGGGATTTCATTATATAAGAAATACAGTGAAGTCCCTTGTAACTGGCAATGTTAAAATAACTGCACTATTAGAAGTTTCTATTTAAATCAAAATTTAGGCCTAGGAGATAAAAATATGTGATGGGCTGTCAATCTGAAAATTTAACCTCTTCTTGGTTGATGACACACAGCACACAGGCATTTTTGTGCCCGCACGGTCAGCGTCGTATACCATGCAACAAAGAGTAACACTGCATCCTTGAAAGCAAATTCGCCACTAGTGGCATATCTTTTTATATTCCACAATTATTTTCTGTATTTCTGAATAATGCTAAGAGATAGTTAACTATTCCTACCTTCTACTCACTTTTTATAGAGAGATTCACCATCTTAAATTAATAATATAATCATGTTGTATTTTCTGTAATTTTGCCAAAATAGCTTTTATGCTGAATTCTGAGGGTTGGTCTCAGGGCAGTGAATAGCAGTTTTTTCCAAATGTAAGCATTAAAATGATCTGAAATAAATTACTTCAATGTGGATTTTACACCGCAACGGTTCAGGAAAACTGTAAAGCTCTTTTCATGTTAACACTGAAAAACTATTTTCTAAAACATTTCATATGTATTTTTAGTAGTTGTTTTTATGCAGATATTTATCTTGAAAAACCTAAAAGTAACAGATCTGATATATACAGTGTGAACATATATAAGTGAATATTTTTTAAAACTTGAAGGTATTACAAGGAAAACTGGAGATCAGAGAACAAGATATTATATATTGTTGCAATCATACGGGTTCATAATGGATTAAACACACAAATCGATAAAAGGTTAATAAAATTTATTCTTTTCGCAAGAAATAAAACAAAATGCTGAAATATTACCTCAGAGATACTTGTACAATATCTCAAACGTTAAACAGAACTCAATTCAAAACAGAGAAACTAATTCTATCTCATAGCACATTCGCTACAATCAATAACGGCATTAAGTAAACAATACAACTCACTTAAAACAACAACTGAGCTGAGGTGAGGTGTTTTAATTCAGCTTTTATAAGCTTTTTAATTATTCACAAGAACGTTCTGGTAAAATCTATTTACAGATTTACTCAATTTTTCTGGATAACAACAGCAATTATGAGATATTTATCAATTAAGTATTAAATGCATGAGTTCTTGTATTTTTACTTTTCCGACGTAGCTTTCTCTTCAAATTCATCTGTGTTGCACAGGAAAATAAAACAATTTTAATTACAATTCTAAATAAATACAAAATCCTTAACAATATATATATATAACCTCCAGCTAGGTCAAGCAAAAAACAAAAAAAAAATATTTTGTATTTCTGAATTCAACCTAGAACATACACTCACGTTTGTGAAAATTGCAACACCATGAAGGACTTACGCGAGTGAGCTGAAATTTTCAGGAAATGCAAAGTAGCGCATGATATGCAAATGATTAGAATTGCAAATCCGTAGCGCATGCGTATGCTGAGCAGCGCCCTCTGAACGGCTGATGGATCCGAATAAATAGACGGCTGTAGCGAGGCGTGTATGGTTATCGGTGGTTATCTGCTAGTGGTAAACGTTAACTCAATCTGTACTTATGCCTCGTCGACGAAAGAGAGCGAGATTTGAACAACTTACAGAGTTTGAACGAGGGAGAATCATCGGCCTTCGTGAAGCTGGATTGTCGTATCGTGCAGTAGCCTCTCGTGTGCAGCGTAACAGCAGCACAGTGATGCGCGTTTGGAAGCAGTGGACGGACGAGTGTCGGACAACTCGGAAATCCGGGAGTGGACCCCGAAATGTGACGTCAGCTCGCGATGATAGACACCTGGTCCGCATGGCGCGGACGGACCGTACAGCTTCCTCTAGACAATTGGCAGCACTGTGGTCAATAGCTACAGGTGTTTCATTGTGTGCTTCATCAATTCGTAGACGTCTGCTGCAGTGTGGACTGCGCGCACGGACTCCTTTATACAGGATCCCCCTAACGCACGACCATCGCCGCCTGCGGCTACAATGGGCCAATCAGCATAGAGACTGGCGTGCTGATTGGCAGCATGTCGTGTTTTCTGACGAATCCCGCTTTAATTTGTGGTACCATGATGGCCGCATTCGTGTCAGACGCTATGCCGGTGAACGCCACCTTCCGGAGTGCATTATCGAACGCCACAGTGGACGAACACCCGGAGTTATGGTCTGGGGCGCCATAGCATATCATAGACGATCTCAATTGCTACGAATTGTGGGCAATCTGAACAGCAACCGGTATATCCGTGAAGTTCTACAGCCCGAAGCTGTTCCCTTCCTTCAAAGCTTGCCAGGCGCTGTATTTCAACAGGACAATGCCCGCCCTCATACTGCTCGGATTGTTAAATCCTTCTTTGCAGCGCAGCAGGTACAGCTTCTTCCTTGGCCTGCGTGTTCCCCGGATATGTCGCCAATTGAACATGTGTGGGATGTCATTGGTCGGCGTCTTGCTCGTGATCCTCGTCCTGTTGCGTCTGCAGACGAACTTTGGGTACGCGTACAAACGATATGGAATGCTCTTCCTCAGTCAGACATTCAAACTTTGTTTGACTCCATGCCACGTCGTGTAGCAGCACTTATTGCGGCACGTGGTGGCCACACAAAATACTGATTCTGATCTCTTGTTCTTGTTTGTTTGCTTTGAACATTTAATCATTTATTTGTACCACTACCACTCAACTGTGTATTAAATTGCATTCAATTATGACGATTCCTTCTTGGTGTTGCAATTTTCACAAACGTGAGTGTATATTAATTTTCTAATTTTCATTATAAAAAAAATGCTTTTTTCAGACTAAAAATTTGAATAAAAATATGACTAAGAAGGAGGTAAATGTGGGGGAAAATGTATATTATGTTTCTACTGCTCAATGTAACAAGCCTTACCCAACAAATGAATTATTCAGAATATCAAAATGGAATTAGATTCCCCTTCATGCATCAATCTAAACTTTGAAGGCAGTCCCATGATTTTTAGAAACAATTCACATTGAAGACGCCATATTTACTTTGGTTTTTGCTTGAAAAGATGTAAAGAACATTACTTTCACTGTTGGTATAAATTGTGAACTATGATCATGTTCACAGATGACGAGTCTAGTGATGTCATTTGGCTTTAAAACACATTAGGTGTCCATGTCTACTACCTTGGATCTAGTTACATGTTTGTAAAAGATTAATTTTAATAAAAGAATGCACAGGATTGAATGGATGTAAACAATTCTGTTGCTGTCACACTCAAGTTGACAGCAAAATAATCGGACATGTAATGGGCAAGGAAGAGATGGTGGTGGAGGAGGCAGATGAATAAGGCATTGGATACATGGAAGGAAACTGATGAAGGATTGCACACTTTCACAAGATTTGCACAGCAATGTTAATTTATGTCAGTATGCGACATTATGAAGCCTCATAGTATACTCAGCAAATTTTTAAAACTATGGTGACGATCTCACAATCAGGTACACATTCTAAATTGCATGTTCATGATATTAAAAAATTCATAATTTTCATGTGATAATATATATGTTAATTTTAAAATATTGCTCACATTTTTTTAAACATAAAATCATCTGTATGTTTTAATTTTAAATAATCTGCAAGATTTTCAATATTATTTACTGAATGGTGGCGCATAAGTGAAAAAATACAGCCAACGGACTTTGCATGGTGAACTGAACATGTACTTTAAACATGAATGGGTAAGTTCCAGAAATATACATTCAATTACACAGAAAAATCTCTTATCTGGAATCAGTAAGATCATACTGCTGCGGTTTCAGAAAGATCCTACTATAATATCTTTCAAAAACAAATAAATTGTAAGGTTTTAGTTTAAACTAACAAAGTTTTATTTTAATTTGCCTTTTTCTATCTGTTCTTATTTCAACTTCCCGTTAGACTAAGCGCACGTTTCAGCTTTATGCTAATTTGAAGTGGAGCCAAGTTTCTATTTAAGCGAGAGGTAGGAACCTCTTAGTGTGAGAGAGCTTTTAGTCTCAGACCACTGCTACTCTGTTCGACGTTCGCCTGACTAGCTAGTAATTAAATTCTAAGCCTTAGTGCTATTACACTATTGTTTATTGAAGTAAACCTAAGTGCGCTAGTATTAGTTAAATCTTGCTACGCACCCTTTAGCATAGAGACCAACCTCGCGTTCATAGCTCTGTGAGCAACGACGACTTAATTTCTAATTAATCTTAGTTTAAATTCTATGATTGTTCAGTTTAGACCCAAGTGCAGTCATTATTTTCTGTATCCCTCCCGAGTTAGGAAGTGGCTGTATATAATTGTGGTTTAATAAAAGAGGATTTTAAATCCTTCTTAAGTGCAGTTCTTCTACCACTTAACCACAGTTTTCTACCACAGAACATAGCTGCATTCAGCTCCCTGTTCAAGATCAGGACTTAAAGCATTTCACGAATATGTTTGCCAAGAATATGTACCGAACACACAGTCCTGACACTGGCACCCGAAGAAGAAAAATGAGAGGATGGCCTGAAACACAAGAAGAGGAACCTGAGACACCTGCAGTACCTGTGCAGAACCCTGAGATACCACCTCCTGCCCTAGAAGGATTTGGCTACATTGTATAAACCATGCGGGCAGCCATGAAGCCAGCGGCAAGTTTTGACGGCAAATCAGCCGTAATTAATTTCCTGGAAAAACTAGATGCCCACTTCATGTTATATCCAGTCCATGAATTTCAGAAAGTCACTCTTGCCACCAGCACTTTGAAGGGCCAAGCACTAAATTGGTTCAAGTCTATTGGAAAGAATCTCTTGGGGGAACAGGGAAGCCCCACATATGAAAATTTTAAAAATTCCTTGGTGAAAGCATTTCCTACAGTACAAGATCAAGCCAGACTGGAGGCGGAACTTTTTAGCCGTTATCAAGAAAAGATAGAAGATTTGTCAAATTTTATCTTGAGAAAAATCCAAGTTTTCAAGCTTTTATATGGAAGTCGCCCAGATGCTGAAATTATTCAAATTATACTTCCTAGGCTACTGCCCCAAGTTCAAAATTTTATCGAGCTAAGAAACCCAACGACTTTGAATAAATTATTCGAGCTCACCGTACAGTTTGAAAGTCGAAGAACGGCAGACAATGAACGACGTCGCCAATTTGAGCGAAGAAGTCAGTAGAATACACCAAGACCCCAGCAGAAGGAACAACAGAGTTATGGGAACAAGGCGAAGCAATGGCCAAAGAAAGATGTAACTCTTAAATAGAGCGGCGAACGACGAGATTTTAATAAAAAAATGGGCAACCATGCAGAAGGCAACCAGAATAAGAACAAGGATTTAAACTAAGATGGATTTCTTCAAGGAAGGTGAAGAAGTCCGAAGCCTCGCAAAATCCTTCCACAATTAGCTTAAACACCGTGGTTGTAAAAAATTTAAGTTTACCGAAGATTGAAGTTTTAATTAACAACATACCGGCAACAGCTCTTTTGGATACAGGAGTGCAAAGTAGCTTTATCTCGGAAAGATTTTTCATGAAGCACTTTCACCGTTACAGAATTTTTAGTGCAAGAGACACGAGTGTCATAGCGGCCCAAAGAGAGAAGTGTAGATGCTTAGGAAAAGTGTCACTTTTTGTGTGTATCAACAACGAGCAGGAAAAATTTTATTTTATATTGTGCGAAACCTACAAATATGTATTATTCTGGGTGTGGATTTTTTTAGATTGGCAGAAGCAGAGATAGATTTTCAAGGGGGAAAATTGACATTATCGATGCAACCAGTAGAAAAACAAAATAATAAGCCCCCGCAGCTGGACTTGCAGCACTTACCCGCAGAAGAGCAAGAAAAACTGCAGTCACTGGTAAGCGAGTTTTCAAATTTATTTAACGATGTACCGGGTTTCACGCAGGTCACAAATCATGAAATCCAAACAGGGGACGCCCAACCAGTAAGGCAAAAGCCATACTGCTATGATAAGGTAAAGGAAGAAATAATTGAATACCACATTAAGCAAATGTTCAAAAACAGAATAATTACACCGATTTCTAGCAGTTATGCTAGCCCAGTAGTTTTATGCAAGAAAAATA
The DNA here is from genome assembly GCA_000611955.2 of Stegodyphus mimosarum. NCBI lineage: Eukaryota > Metazoa > Arthropoda > Arachnida > Araneae > Eresidae > Stegodyphus > Stegodyphus mimosarum. The sequence goes on from KK122329.1 coordinate 129,822, forward strand.
ATGGTTATCCGATTATGCACCCGAAGCAGTGGCGTTTTGCTATAGATTATCGCAAGCTCAATTCCATCACAAAATATCCGGTATATCCTCTACCGATAATTGAAGAGATAATTCGAAATAATTCCTCTACAAAGTATATGACCGCATTAGATCTTACGAGTGGCTATTTTCAGATTGGGGTAAAACCCGAGGACGCCCCGAAAACTGCCTTCATAACTAAGTCTGGCACGTACGCATTTCTTAGAATGCCTTTTGGTTTATCCGGCGAGCCGGCAACTTTCCAAAGATGTATGGACATAGTCTTAAGATCGGTCCTTGGTAAAAGGACGTTCATATATTTAGACGATATTATAATTACAAGTAGTACTTTAGAACAACACTTACAAGATTTAAGAAAAGTATTTTTATTGTTAAATGAAGCTGGTTTGAAGATAAACGAGTCCAAATGTAAATTTCCCGCAAAAGTGGATTATTTAGGATTTAAAATTTCTCAAATTCACCGTTATTTAGGATTTAAAATTTCTCAAAATGGAATCGAAACGGATCAAAGATAATAGCTATTAAAAATTATTCTGTTCCTAAAACAGCGAAGAAGTTAGCGTCGTTTCTTGGTATGTGTTCATACTATCGGTCCTTCATTAAAGACTTTGCCAAAATAGCTGAGCCTCTGCTAAAATTGAAGAGGAAGAGAGCTAGGTTTTCGTGGTCAGCAGAAGCCAACTTGGCATTTCAAAAACTGAAAGACGCATTGACTCGAGCTCCCGTCTTAAAATTTCCGAAGGGGATAAAGGATTAGAAATTTCAGCGGACGCTTCAGATTTTGCGATTGGGGCAGTGCTTTCTCAAAATGGGCAACCCGTGACCTTTTTGAGTCGAACGTTAAATGAAACCCAGAGAAACTATTCGGCCACAGAAAGGGAAACTCTCGCAGTGTTATCAGCAGTGCATAAATTTAGTGTTTTCTTTGGAAGTTCTCCAGTAACTGTATATACGGACCACGCTGTGGTCACAAGACTACTCTGGGAAAAATTTATCACCCAGATTCATAAGGTGGGCACTTAAATTACAATAATATAATCTAGTAATTAAACACACACCGGGAAAGGAAATTGTTGTGGCAGATGCTTTAAGCAGAATTAATTTGGATGAAAACGGGAATACGGTTAGAATAGCCATGCTGACATCCAAAGTATTAGATTCTTGTGAAACAGTAATAGCCAACTCGGAAGAGATCCGGAGTTCAAAAATATATAAATTATTTGGCCGACCCTGAGAATTTCAGTCATCCGAATATTGTGCCGATAAGAAATAGGGCCGCAAATTACGAAATAAATGAAGGACTTTTATTTTATACGAAAACGACTAATGAAAACCACAAGTTTAGACCGGTTATCCTAGCTAGCATTAGATTGAATGTATTAGAGGAGTTGCACGATTTGGCCATATCTGGCCATTTGGGCATACGAAAAACTGTCCAAAGAGTTTGCGAGGCAGTTTTCTTTCCAGAACTGCAAAAGTTTACTAGGGCGTATGTCCAGTCGTGCCCAACACATGCCAATTTAATAATTATATTAATTTCTGCCCAGCCGGGTTCCTAAATAGTGTTAAATCAGAATTCCCATATCAAATAATAGGCATCGATTTATTGGGACCTTATCCTAGAAGTAAAGTTAACAAAAGCCGATATCTTTTAGTTATAGTGGATCATTTTAGCAAATGGTTAGAGTTGATTCCGTTAAAACGCGCGTCTGCAAAAATTGTAGTAGATTCACTTTTAAATAAATATATTTTAAAATACGGGACGCCTCTAAAAGTTCTTTCTGACAATGGTCCTCAATTTGTTAGTAATATTTTTGAGGAAATGTGTGCAAAACTGGGCATACGTCACCTAAAGATGGTCCCGTATCGTCCGCAGTCAAACATAGTGGAACGGGTTAATAGAAACGTAGTGAAAATCATTCGAAGTTACATTAAGAATTATCACTCTACCTGGGATAGCCATATAAATGAATTTGCATTTTCCCTTACAACTGCCAAACATAACACAATGCAAAAAACACACACTGAACTATTTCTTGGAAGAAAGATTTTGACACCCTTAGACAAACTTTTCTTTATCCAAGATAGAGCAGAAGAATTTAAAATGAAAGATATCCAGAACTTGATATGGGAAGTGACAGAAAATGTAGAAATAGCCCAGAGGAAACAGAAATTTTATTACCATAAAAAGAGAAGAGAGGTGAAGTAAAAAGTTGAAGATGAGGTACTGAAAATCAAACACGCTTTATCAAATGCCCCAGAAGAAAAGGTGGGGAATTTTTTTCCATGTTTTGAAGGCCCTTTCCTTATCAAGAAAATTACCCAAACAGTGCTAGTATTAAGGAGGAACAACGGCGAGAAAATGATAGCTAATGTGGACCAAATTAAGCCGTATTATGACCGTAATAAAATGGAAATGTTTAAAGATTTTTTCCAGAATCCAGGGAGATGCACTTCCACGGAAGATGTACCTCAGTGCCAACAACAGGAACCAGCAACAATGGTAACGAAAGGCCAGAACAGAAAGCCCCTCCTCAACAAAGTAGAAGAAACAAGAAACGGAAAATCACCAGAGGAGGTGGATTCAAAAGAAGGAACTCCAATACAACAATTAACAAAAGACCCAAGCACAATGGACAAGGACAACCCAAAGTAGCCAAGAGGACAGCCGAAACATCGGAAAGAAGCCTGAGAAGCAAGCAGCCCCAGTTGCAACCTGAGGATCAACGTCCAGAATACAGCAGAAGCCCGGAGCAGCGACGAACAAGGGCCCAGGAACAGAGGACCCAGCCGAACAAACGTAGAGCGGATCACCTTTCTCCCCAGCGCACGTACCCCAGAATGGAAAGAAGGACCCCGAAAAGGAAGGCTTAGGAACAACAAGAGGGCAACGGTCAGCGACCAAAGTCAAGGAGGTTGGCCCAAGCGACAGTGTTTGCAACTTTCAAGGATTGGGCCAAGAAAAGAATGGGTGACTTCAACAAGATAAGTAGTATTTCTTATTATAACGTTTAGTTAATTTTTGAGTGTTACTGCAACTTGCAGAGTCTCTTTTTACCTCAAGCGAGGTTGATTTTTGTGCCAAGTGGGCGATAAATGATTACTTATCTTGAAAGATGCTTTTATTTAAAATTATATTTCTGCAAAGATTTAAAATTACTTAATGTTGTAAAGTAGATTCTGAAGCATTGTGTATATTAGCCTTGTAAAAGCAATGAATTGCTGCGAGAATGTTAATTAATGTTTTTGTATTATTCTTTGTCAAAAGACCTGTAAAATTCTAGAATGGAAAGTCGGTGGAAGGAAAACACGATTTAATCTACAGACTATTATTTCAGTGTAATGCGACGTTTCAGAAAAGAACTTTGAAAAAAAGAATGTGAAGCACTTGCTGTAAACTTAGAAATTTAACGTACTTATTGTATCTTGTGATTTGTATGCAATTGTTAAAAGTTTTATAAAATGTAACACGTTTGGACCAAAGTAGTTCAACTTTTGCCAATTCTGGCGGGAAGTATGTAAGGTTTTAGTTTAAACTAACAAAGTTTTATTTTAATTTGCCTTTTCTATCTGTTCTTATTTCAACTTCCTGTTAGAATAAGCGCACATTTCAGCTTTATGCTAATTTGAAGTGGAGCCAAGTTTCTATTTAAGCAAGAGGTGGGAACCTCTCAGTGTGAGAGAGCTTTTAGTCTCAGACCACTGCTACTCTGTGCGATGTTTGCCTGACTAGCTAGTAATTAAATTCTAAGCCTTAGTGCTGTTACGCTATTACTTATTGAAGTAAATCTAAGTGCGCTAGTATTAGTTAAATCTTGCTACGCACCCTTTAGCATAGAGGCCAACCTCGCGTTCATAGCTCTGTGAGAAACGACGACTTAATTTCTATTTAAATTTTGTTTAAATTATTTGATTGTTCAGTTTAGACCCAAGTGCGGTCATTATTTTCTATATCTCTCCCGAGTTGGGAAGTGGCTGTATATAATTGTGGTTTAATAAAAGAGGATTTTAAATCCTTCTTAAGTGCAGTTCTTCTACCACTTAACCACAGTTTTCTACCACAGAACATAGCTGCATTCAGCTCCCTGTTCAAGATCAGGACTTAAAGCATTTCACGAATATGTTCACCAAGAATATGCACCAAACACACAGTCCTGACAAAATTTACTTATCATTTAAACTTGCATATAAGTTGATTTGTAAAAAAAAAAAAAACATAAAATCAAACTTATAAGTGCATTTAAAAACAATGTTTAAATTTTATTAAATCATTTTAGATATAGGTACTTAGACTGAGTAAATAAACTGGTATTCTTATTATAGAAATAATAAATACAACAACTTTTACTCAATGCAAGAGGCTTCGCAAAGGAGTTGTAAAAGTTGCTTTGCAAATACTTCTTCACAAAGCAGTCTTTAAGACATAAAATATGTGTTCCTTACCTACCAATAAAAAAGGAGTTTCGTTTGATTTATTTAATTATGGCAAAGCACTTGAAGGCTATCTATCTAAAGGCAGGGATTGTTTTGTGAAGAACTTTCTAAGGGAAATTGTTTCATATGCACATTACACATAGGGAAAGCCCCCATGCACCAGCCATTCACCGGGATTCGAACCCCTCTCTGAACTACCTGTGTTCAGACTTTACCACCTGGCTATTTGATGGGCCTAATAAAAAAGTGGTTTAATATCAACTGGACTGAAAATCAGTAGGAATTATAGGAATTTATTGCTCTGTAGGTGAGTCTAGATATATTGCAGAAAAATGCAGATGTGCTCTGAAGTGAAGAAAACAAGGTATATACTATTAATCCTCCAGAACCAGTGAAAAAGGTATCCGAGGTGCCAACAAAACTATTGGGAATATGATATTTCCTGAACACTATGTAATCAATCTGCGAAATTACATAGTATGAACATCAGGAGAACAAGATTTCTAGAACCTGTAGGAGGGACCTCTAGCTGCCCTCGAAATCGATTGAGTGTTTTAATAAATGCATGCCACATACAAGGTTGTTTCAGTGATTTTGATTCTATTGTTATTTCAAATTATACATTATATACTGCTACAGTATGCCTGTGAAAGAACTTTTATTAATCATTTTATTCAAGTGACAACACCTACTGTAAAATTTTGATAAAAAATAAATAAAATAAGAGCTAAGCTGCTTTATAACAAAATCAGAAAAATCAATCTAATGACATTGATAATTGCAGATGCAAAATTACAAACCTTCTGGCACTTCTTTCGATGCATATTCACCAAAATACAGTGGAACAGCTGGTATGAAAGGAGGCTTGACTTCTTTCCTTAGCAATTTTTCAAAATCAATGGTAGCAAAAAAAGAATGCTGCCGCACTTCAACACCAGATGCTATTAAAAAAAATTTATTAGCATTAAATACAAACTATTAAATTATAAATGAACTACGAAATTTATTTTTTATTTACCTAATCTATTGGAAGGGTTTCTTTTAAAAAGAGCCCGTAACAAACTTTGAGCAGGCTCACTTAGATATTCAGGCATCTGAAGTCTGGCTCTGAGAATAACACCATGAATCAAGTAAATACTTTTTAAATCATTTAAAAACATTTTTTTAAATAAGATTATAGTTTTTAAAACATTGTTATAATTTACCTCATAATTTGTGTCATAGTTTCTTTCTTATTAGATCCATGGAATGGAAGTGCTCCTGTTAACATTTCAAACTGAGAGAGAGAGAAAAAAATTAAAACAGAACAAAATTATACATGTATGTAAGAAGAATTCAATATCATGATGCAGAAAAATTCTGTTTGCTTCTTTAAATATAACATTTATTTTAATTAAATTAGCCTGTTCAGTGAGAAAGATAACACCTGATAAATTCTGGATATGTTATTCCAAACTCATTTACCTCAAAACTTATTTTTCACCAAAATACAGTGAAACATGCTACTCCTACTGCATATACAGTGGAACATGCTACTGGATATGTTATTGCAATCTTATTCATCTATCCTTTTACTTATTATTAGCAGATTCCATCTTAATTTAAATAAGTGGAAATATTTTCCCCTTATTCAATTTTATCAACTAAGAAGAAAATACCTAAACTTTCAAATTACTCAAGTACAAAATCAATATAAACAACTAAGTACGATGAATTTTTGGAATATATATGTACTATAGATAAATATTTAATATGAGCTACCACTGAAATCATATATTTAATAAAATACCTGGCAGTATCAAACCATATCAGAATCAAAAACTCCTGAAGAAAGTAAACATATATTAGTATTAATTAGCAAGCTATTTTGAAAATGCGATATTTATCATTAACTCTGCACACTGAAAGAGATACTGTCCACAAACATAATTTGATTTTTTTGGTAATCACCATGATAAAATTATTAAAATAGTTAAACTACTTCGAAACAGATAAATAATGTTTTTTAGTCTACATGTCTTATTTCCAGTCATAACAATTTTTCTTTTACTTCCCATATCAGAAGACATGTTTTGTACCAACACATCCCATCTAACCTTTTAAGCATTAAATTTTGATCAAATAGAAGGTTCAGTTTCCTTGCTACCTCATTGGTACCTTTTAAAGCAATTTAGGAAAGTCACATTCTTGAGTAAAATACAAATAATTCAACTAATACAATGCAACTAAAAACAACATAAAACTAGCAAGAATAACTGATTCAAATGTGTTGTTATACAGGCTGCTTTGATTTTGGCCATGAAATACAAGGACTGCTGTTCTTAGAGTTGCCTTTCCTATTGTTTATTTGTATTACTATTTCTGCACAAAACCTTACAAGGTTATCTATGCCAAACCAATGGTATATTAAAAAGTATGTTAAAAAACTGCATGTGTTCAGTTACAATATAGTTTAGGCTCGATAAAACAATAAAAACATCACAATTTATGGTAAAAGCCAATACCTTTTAAAAACTGCAATAATTTATGACGACTTTGTTTTTCTATCAAGCTTTCTAAATCCAATTAGAAACAATTAAAATGTTTTAAATGGAAATATTTAAGACTATGGCACCCCAGTAACATATGATGAACTGTAGGAACTGCATTGCAGTTTACAAACATGAATTCTTGCTTTTCAAAAAATGTTCATGAGTCAAGCGACAGTGACAAGTTAAGAGTACTTCTTCCCTTCTATTTAGCACAGGTGGCCAGCATTCAGTTGTAGGTTTAACACATCTCAGCTTATTGTTTGCTTGGTCATCCAAATGTATCTGCCATTTAACCTCTTGAGGACCAGCGGGCAGAGAACGAAGCGTAGCCATGGGACCGAACCCCCGGAAATGGAATGCTGTCACCAGCCCACACATTTTCAGTAATTAAGTCTTTTACATAAAATTCATATAAAATCAGCATTTTAATACAATGACCTCAATTTTTGAACTTATGTACTTAATATACTAATTATTATGTACTAATATAAACAATATCACATAAACCTTTAAAAGACTGGGGAGCTTTAAGAGGCTTCACTTAAAAAGACGGGTAATCCAAATGCATTTCCACCCCCTTTCAGCTGCCACTGTAAAGGGAAAGTACTACTAGTTTGAAATCTTTCCTTTAGGCACGTTTGTGGGTCACCTTTGTTAATTTTCAGATAAGAGACTAGGGAACAATACAAAGAAATTTTTTCTCTTTTCCCTAAACTAGGGAAACATTTAATGGTGAGATTTCTTAACTTTTGACACTTTGTTATAATGAAAATTTGCCTTAGTGGCAAATACTTCCTAGGTACGCCTAAAATCAGTACATAGTCTATTCAGTTTTTATTTATTTTCAAACTGAATTTAGTTTAGAATTGCATGCACTGATCAACAGTTTTAATTTATACTCAAATTATGTTTAACTATTTGTTTCTCGTGTAAATCGCCAGTTCGCATTCATTTTGTTACAAACATTGTGTAACAGCTTATATTTATACATTAAACTAATCCCCTTGTATTTTTGTGATATTAGTTCCATCTACCTTTTTCACTGGTATTCTTATTCAGTTTTTTTTTTTTTTAATTTATTGATCTCTCCCCAATTCTATTGGAAGTATTTCATCTTTCAACTGCATTATTGTTCACCATTCTTTCTTGAGTTTTTGTCATAAAAGCAAGCTTTTTTTAGCATTTTTTTAAAAAAAATATTCTCCTTTACTATAAAAAAAATATTTTACTGATTATATTTTTATTGCATTTTAGCAGTATTAAATACAAAAATTACAATAAAAAGGGGGAAATACATTTTTGATAACACTGTGAAATTGCAGAAAATAATATTAATAAAATTTCAAGTGATTTATTAGCTTTACTGGTTTATTTATACAGATCCTCTAGTGGTTGAGCAGTAAAATTCATGAACACTGATAGCTAGGTTCGGTTCACATTTCACTGAACTAGCTGGCTGTATGTGGCACCATGTGTAATATGAGAACCAACCAATTTCCCTTAAAAGTCCTCCAGGAATCCCCTTCTCCCTTGTTCAGATAGCCCTTTGTGCCTTGGTCGTAATCCAAATATTCCGAAGTTTATTTATATGCATATAATAACTAGAATTGTCATAAACAGATAATTATAGTGTCAAAATACAGATGTTATACAGGTCATTTCTGCAAGATAGCTTGCATTTTCATTAAGCACAAGAATGTGAGGAATATTGAAATTACATATAACTAAGAAAGTGACAACAATTTCATTCTTAATTTACAAAAAAAGGCTTATGCAGGAAATTTATTCAGTCTCCACGGTAAAATGTGGAATAGGACAAATTAGATAATATAAATAAATTAAATAGTATAGATGAATTAGATTGTATGAATATGCAAAATTATGCTAGTGCAGTTTGCCTATTAAAAGTAACACCGTTAAGGACTATATTTTTTATTTATCATGTGCTTTGTTATTAGGCACTGCATGGTAAGTGAGGAAAGCTTCATGGAAGTCCTTTTTAGGGAAATTGGATCCGGTGCACGTTACACTTGAGGAAAACCTCGAAAACGACCATGCATGGACCATGCGACCATGGATTCAAATCCCGGACTGAACTGTGCTCTGCGTTGTTTATCGCTCGGCCCCTCGTGGGCATTTGTTAACTACTTTCTATGTGAAACTGGTCTATATGTTTGTTGTATGTGTATACGTGAAGGAAAAAACAGAAGTTTTATTTATCAGCAGCAGAGAATAGAATCTTCAAGAAGCACCAAGTATATAGACTTCATTGATATGCTTGATATGCCATTAGGTAATATTCAGTTGACCGAAGGTATGACCTGACTTATCCATACGGGTGCAGTTTCTTAAAAGAAAAAAGTTGAAGGATAACATATGTATCTATATTTTAATTATTAATACTCATTTTCATTATCTTCTAGGAAACAAAGAGTAAATGCTAATTTAATGAGAGTTTTTTTAAAAGTTAAATCTTAGTAAATGTTATAAAATTGAAGAAAGCAAAATATAGAAAAATGTATTAAATATTTTTAATACAATTTCCACATTTTGCTTTCTTATAACATTTCGGATTTGAAAATATTTATAATAAAAGAAATATAGAAAGCAAATATATAAGAGTAATTATTGCTGATCCGATAGAAAGTTCTGACTTTATAAGGGGGATTAGTCTCTTTACATAAAATCATCAATAATTGGAATATTATCGCGTTTTGTCTCTTTCATGTTTTTCAACAAAACTTCTATGCCGAATGAGAAAAAATATAAATTAATATAATATTTGAATTTAAATCTGTGATTTTTAAATATATATGTATGTATGTATGTATGTATATATGGGTACATCTATGCATAGACACGGTACTTACACATACATACATGTGTCTGCTTTTATAAACATGTGCATATAATATGCATATACCTTTTTGCCTACATGTGCACAATTAGCATACATACATGTTACACATTCGCATTTGTGTTGCAAATGCTCGCAACACCTCATCCGCATACTTTGCTAGCATACTCATATTCATACCAGTATGGCTAGGTTGCTTATGTAGAAGTCTAGAAAGCTAGTTAATCATGCGAAACATTTTGCCTCAAGGTAACATTGCACTACTGAGGGAAAATGAAAGGGAATTTACGAAACCTCATAGTTGTGAGGCGCGAAAATCATCGGACAAGTGGCAGGGAAAGGTTTTCTGACAATGACTATCTTCGCATCCTAAATGGTGGGAGGGGAGGCGAATTTCTCTGGCCAAATTTCGACCACAGCCATCGTTTTTGAGACTGAACTCTGGCCTATAAATAGGTCACCATCTTCTAAGCATTATTAGAAATAAATGAGAAATACTAAAATTATAATTATAAGCATGAAGACAAATACTATGCACATGAAAACAAAATTACAAATACAAAATACAAAAGAAAAGCAATAATTATCTGTATATAATTAAATTCCAATTTAATAATTCTGCTATGTGTGGAATAATTCAAAATGAGAATCAACACACAGGATCATGATTGCTTTTTTTGCCGAACATGCCGAGTAAGTAAGATGCACTTACTCGGCATCTTACTTACTCGGTTACTAAAGGTTTTGCTTCCGTGGTTTTTTTTTTCCTCAAACTCAAAAACTTTTTTTGGCGGAAAACTTGGCGTTACAACTAGATACAAGAAGCACTGGGCTGCAATCAACTCCCCAGGAGATAGTCAACAAGACTTTGCCTAATTTTTAATGCATTTTTTTAGAGAGATGATATGGGGAAGGAAAGTAAGCTTATGGTTGAACAGCACTCCTAAGTGTTGTAAATTAATCAGGCATTTCAGAAGAAGAAAATGTTATTTTGAACTTACTTCTGGTAACCCTAGAAATGCCAAGGTGTGCGCGCATCAACCACACCAACTACGTCAATCACACCCAATTAATATATCCCATGATACTCTTGATCTTTACTTATTAAGCTTTCATATGTACTTGTATGCAAACATTAATGTATCCGTCGCTTTATATTATTTAGTTACAGCTGAATAAATGTGATTTATGCTTAAGTATGCATTCCATCATTAATAGATATATCCCTCACACCAATGAAGTTTCGGAGATTTAACTGCTGCTGCTGGATGCACAAAAGGTAAGCTAAATTTTGCTATCTTTATTCTTCACTAAGAACTTTATCTCTTTTTCTACAGAAATCAGTACATCCTGGAAATAAAGTCGAGGAATGAGGAATCTTCTTACTACAAAATGCACATAGATGATCTTCTGGGTAGAAACTTCTATTCAGAGATGTTTGTAATTCTCTTGACATATTTCAGGGCTGCAACCTGACATCTAATTTGCAGGTCATCAATGTTGATCCAAGGACTGTTGCAGAGAGTTAATTTTTAAGCTTAAGGCTGACATTTAATACACTGCTTAGCGAAACTCCCTCTTCTTAACTAAACACATCAGAGAGGACAGAGCCAATTTTCATGTGAAACTTTCAATTCTGTAAGAAATGTTTAAGGAAAATTGGCTGACTTCCTTATAAGGCATTTATTGCACAGGTTGTAAAGGATATCATTCCTCCATATGGTGTCATAGGGTTTCTCTATATGAAAAAATATAGAAGTGAAGGGATTCCTTTTTATGAGTGCTTAACGGATACCAATTTCTAAGAGCAGATTGTTATCAACAGGTGGTTGTCATTTTCTAAATCCACTTTGATAAGAGGAGATACAACTATTTGTCTGTAAACAGTAGACCAGGCATGTGTTGACCATCTTTATGAGCAGTTAGTAAAGGCAACTAGTTAAAACAATAGGGTAGAAAACTTGTCATTACAACTAGATACAAGAAGCGCTGATATGCAATCGACTTTCCCAGGAGGTATTCAACAAGACCTCTCATAATTTTTAACATATTTTTTTAGAGAGATGATATGGAGAAGGAAAGTAAGCTTACGGATGAACAAGACTCCTAAAAACTTTATCTCCTTTCCTACAGAAATCAGTACGCCCTGCAAATAAAGAGGAAGAATGAGGAACCTTCTTGCTACAAAATGCACATAGATGACTTTCTAGGTAGAAACTATTCTCCTGCAACCACTTAACTATTCTATCCAGAGATGTTTGTAATTCTCTTGACATTTCAGTAACTAGAGGGATTCATAGGGTCTTTTCCTGATTTGGTAATTGGGATAATAAAAGCTGTCCTCCATGCATTGGGAAATACATGCTCTTTCCATGCTCTACTAAAAAGAAAAAGGGCTGCCAATGACTTACAGAGGAGATGTTTTAACATAAGATAAACCAATGCCATCAGGACAAGAACATGATCTCCTTGTCTGTGAAAAAGTTCTTTTCAACTCCAGCATAGTTAGATCTTGATTATAAAGTTCAGAGCTAAGAGAGTTGAGATTTCAATGGGCTGTTTTCCAAAGAGTACCTTTTCAGAAAGGAGTTTAGGGTGATAGATATTGCTATTTGAGACAGCTGAAAAGGCCTCTCTGATAGTATTAACAATATTTTCCCTGCTGCTTAATATCACCATTTAACTTTAAAATAGCGTGCGATCTTTGCAGATACCACACGCTTTCTGAACCCAAAACTTCTTACTCAAAGTAGAGGAGTTTATCAAAAAGACATACGAGATCCACAAATTCCTCCAGCATATTTTAGTCCTTTTAAAATCATTAAGTTTGATCTGCTGATATGTATTAAATGCACATATGAAGCACAATTTTGAAATCAGCAAAGCAAATTTCATTGCATATAAAACAAAGTTAAGTAAAAAACAGCAGATGAAAAAATCATGAAAGTAAAAATTTACTCTCATGAAAGGAAAAAAACTACCATAATTTCCGGAAGAAAGGCCACATCAGCGTAAACGCCACAATAGATTAAATTGCGTGTGACATCGTCGTGGGCCGTATAGATGCAAAATCTCAACCTATGTCCTGATATATGACATATCAGTTAAGAAAAATGCATGAAATGAAACCATAACTCAAAAATAAATTAAAGGTAAGAAATGTCGAAAATATATTTACATTCACGAATATACTTATATTTACCCACTAAAGAAGTCCATATTTATAATACTCATACTATATTATAAAAAATGTTGCAACAACGAAATATTAAATTTGGACAACAAAAGGAAATTTTAAATTTTACTTACAAAAGGTATTACAGCAACCTATACATCACATGAAGCCATCAAAATCTGATTCCTCCCTATCCGCATTAAAAAGATTTAGTAAATCTTGATCTAAGTCCAAGTCTTCCAAATCGTCACATTCATCCTCTTGGTTTACAGTCTCTTTATCTAAGGATATAATTTCAGCTTCTTTGAACCCTGCTATTATTGACGATGATTTTACCGATTTCCACGCACTTACTACCCATTTTGCAACTTCATAAGATGCTCTACGCATTTTACCGCTTTTGGTATACGTATGCAATCCTTCACTCATCCAACACTCCCACCGCTTTCGGACTTCAGCTTTGAAGGATTTATTACCTGACAAATCTAATGGTTGTAAGATTTTTGTCAAACCACCAGGAATTATTGCTACGGTCGTAAACAATTTTTGACATCTGGTTTTCACCAACTCAAGACTTCTCCCTTCGGAATAGTTTTTCGTTTAAAAATGATCATTGGCTTTACCTTGTCACCGTTTGCGGCACAAGCTAACACACATGTAAATGATGTTCTTTCATGCCCCGTCGTAAGCACAGATACAGTTTTTGCACCAGTTTTATCAACAGTTCTGTTTGCAGGAGAGTCGAAAGCTAACGGCGTTTCATCCATATTTATTATCTGTGACCGAAGAAGTTTTTTTTATCAATAATATCTGTCACATATTTTAGAAAAGATGCTTTTTTATCCTGCCAATCCATTGGTAATTGTTGCCCGACTGTTGCTCTAGTACGCACAGAAATATTTTTTCTTTTCATAAATCTACTACACCAGCAAGGCCCTCCTTTGAAATCATTTATGTTCATTTGTTTTGCTATAAATTTTGCTTGAAAGTGAATTTTTACAGTCGAAACTGCCATGCCCTTTCCTCGTTGCTCCTTTATCCAGTCTGCAAGATCGTCCTCTAGATTCGGTCGCCTTACAGTACCACTTCTTTTGGCTCGTTTCTGTTGTGGCATATTTTTAAGTTCTTCTTTTTCAGTTCTCCAACGTCGAATACATTTCTCGTCCACTTCAAACTCTTGAGCTGCTGCTCTATTTCCAATTTGTTCAGCACGTGAAATTACATTAAGCTTAAAACCAGCAGTATAGCTTCTGTGCCGTTTAGGTGCCATTTTCGAAACTTTTCCGCTCCCTTCTTACTTAAAAACTATCCAACAAGTACTTGTATCCAAACTGATGGGATCTGTATCTGGCAGAATGCCAAGAAAAATTGATTCATGCTGAAGGGGAAATACGTCAGAGTTCGTTATTGCGAGGCAGGTGGAGCCATGTCCACCTTTGAAAAAAATTGCAGAAAAGGCAGGGGTGGGGAAAGGATGGGTCCTGGAAGATTCATTGAATGGCAGAGGAGATAGTCTATTCAAACTGATGAGAATGCTAATTTGAAAGGGGGAAGAATGTTATTGTTCTGAGATCTTGTTTAGGGTGACTAAGGCATGTAGGTCAGTTCAAGAATGTAAACAAAATAACGTTTGCAAAAAGCAACTGAGTGGTCTTTTGTGTGGAAACAGGACCAGTCTATACACAATGAAGGCTGTTCAAACTATGTACAATGACCATCATAGGAAATATTTTTAGTGCACCTAAACGCCGCATGGGTAGAAACGGCGCACCCGCTGAAAATTTAAGTTTTAAACACGTAAATGCCGCAGCGTTTCTTCCGGAAATTACGGTAATATTCTTTATAAATTTAAAAAGAGCTTTCCACGTATTAATAAATATTCATTAGGCATTATTAATAAAAACAAAAATAAAGAAATGCCCCATTAATAATGTTTGTAAAAGGTTTATTTGGAAATTTAAGGTTCAAAACAACTGCAGCAATTCATTGAAGATCATAAAAGGGCATTCAATATTACTGTCACTTGTAACAAATGTGAAAATTTTCAAAGTATGCAATAATATAAATTGATATATATCTAGAGAAATTTTAAATAAAAGACTAATATTTTGCATGTATGCTTAGAAATATATCTATTTTAGGATGATGGTACAACTTTTATAGGTTATAATTCAAAATTGTTTTGAAAAATTTGTAAAAATTATTGAAAATTATAAATTTTAAAAAGAAATCATAAAAATGTGGGAATATTATTTGTACTGAAACTAAATTTTGAATTTCCAAAGAAGAAATCAATTAAGTTTAATAAAAAAAGAGATTAATATATACGAAATTCGATTAATATTGGGGAAGTAATATTTTAAGGCTCTACCTGAACAATTTTTATGAAACTTGGAACTTTGGCAGAATTTGAGGTGCAGGATCAAAATACTAAAAGAAATTTACATGTCATTTCAAAAAACAGATTCTCTGTTTAGATACTGATGTTAGAACAATGCTATGTATAAATCAAATATATATCTTAAGTTGTGCTTTTGAGACATGAAAAAATGCAAGCTGAATGCAAGCACAGGAAAGGCTTACTTCAAGTTTTGAAATTTTGCTAATGGAAATGATTTCAGACAAGCAAAGGAACACAATCTGTGTCGACCAAAAAATATGATGATTCATTTAGTTGTGAATAACTTGATATTAGATGACAGCTTGATTAGGAAAGGCACCAATTTCACTTTTTAATCATCGCCGAGAAAACTGTAGGCAGCTGTAAATTTTACTAGTTTGATAGTTAGAAGACTTATTTCTGGATAATGAATTCCATAGCATATATATCTTCTTAACTGCTGTAAACTAGGGATGCTAAATACATTCCACAATTCTGCATATGCAATTACATTTTAAAAAATGGAGAAAATACAGTTTACAAAGAGACATGATTTCGCAAGACAGTGCAAACAGCAAAAGACGGTGCTCACAAGGCCCTGAAGTATTTGTAGTTTGGAAATTTGTTGCTCGAGTTCTGGACAGAGATTAGGCAATAGTTATCACAATATGGATGATTGAAGATAAGTGATGCAAAGAGAAGGAGGATGTATTTAAATTAAAACTGAGAATTTAAAAGTCTGTACCTGAATTTGTCTTTCTTATTTTATATTTTACACACACAAAAAATTAAAGTTACATACAGTGAAATCTGTCACAGAAATCATCTCTTATAAACAATCACTTCTGAGAAATATTGCTTATTTTCAGAACATAAATACACAACTGTACTGAGTATCACCTTTCTAAGGTAACTATTTCCAAGAAGAACTGTCTGTATCCATAAATTACCTGCATTTTGAGCATTTTTTGTATACTAAGAATCATCACAGTAATAACAATAAATAATAAAAATATTCTGAGTTTTGTCACTTGTTCACAGTCATGCAAATACAACAGTTCAAGTACATGATAGTTCATATAAAGCCTTTAAAGAAAATTAAAATACATCACTGAATGTTTAGTTCTCTATGATGAAATACAGTAAACTCTTTCAAAAATCACCAATCATTACAGATGATTCTGGTCTTCTGCAGAGTGGTCATCTTAGAAAAGTAATGTTAATAGTATTTATGTTCTCAGAAATACTGGTCACTTTTTGAATTGGTTACCTTAGATGATCCTCTTGAGGATTTATTGCACATTTCTCACTGAATAAGCTAAATCCATTCAATAAATTTATTTTAAACTGCAAAATTAAAAAACTTTTTTTATTGTAAAGAGTATAAAATTACAGGAGCACACAAAAGAAAAAAGTTTATAATTTCTTTCAGCTAACCTAAGCAACAAATACACTACTAAGGTTTCAACCGAACAATTCAATTCAACACAGTTATGGTCATAATTGAATCGTCTAGTTGAATAATTGAATTGTTCATAACTGAATACAATCATTAGCTATCTATGTGAGTTACCATTCCTAATTTGATTGATGATCCACCGAAAGAATTCAAGGAGCTTGTATTTCTCTTACCACTAAGAAGGAACTGTTTGAATAAAGGTCAGACTTTTAAGTGTTATTATATTAGATGTTGGCAAACATTCATCTTCAAATTACAACAATTAATAAAATATTGAGTAATCAAATGATTCAGTGTATATAAATTTTTCAAAGGCTGCAAGATTAAAAAAAGAACTATAGCACAAATTATCTAAAAACCTTACCATTAATACTCCAAGTGACCACCAATCAGCAGCTGTTGTATGGCCTTTGCGATTAATAACTTCTGGAGCCATGTACTCTACAGTTCCACAGAAAGAAAATGCTTTCTCATCATTTAAGGATTCCTTACATAAGCCAAAATCTGTAAGGCATATATGGCCATCTTCTCCTAAAAGAATACTAAAAAGGATGGCATTCATAAAACTTACGAAATATAAGAACAGGAAAAATAAGTTTTATAACTTAAAAAACTTCAAAGCATACTTCTCAGGCTTTAAATCTCTATATATTATTCCAACATCATGTAAATGTTCAATAGCTAAAACTAACTCTGCTAGATAAAACTTGACATCATCTTCTGTGAACATAACCTATAAATATAAAGAGCTTGAATGAAACGTAGAGTTATCTAAAACTAGAAGAAGCATTTTGGGCAACATTCATGTAACTAACAATTTTATAGTAATCTATCAGATAATACACACATATACCAGAAGAAAATTCTTAAACTGGAGAGTACAGTTTTAACAGATTTTCAAACAATACTATAATTTATGATTAAGAGTCACTCAGAAAAATCTGATAATGATTTTAAATAAAGCATTTTAGATAAAAGATAAAAGTTCCTTTTTACATAAAAAATGCTGAATATTTATGTACTGAGGCAGCTACAAATACAATAGTTTTTACAAATTGAGGGGAAAATTTGTTTTCAATATTATGCCAAAAACTCTTAATGAATTGTCAATGATATTTTTGGCAGTAAAAATAAAATAAAAAAAAGAAAACAGACATTGTAAGATGACATTATACAATAGTATGAAAAGACAGTTTTAGAAAATGGTCTATAATGTTGGAAGTAATTATTAACTTAAGTATTTAAAACTGGGAACACACTTTGTTATGAGACTTCATAATGGCTGTGATTAGAAAAGTAAAAAGTGATATAAAATTGAAAAAACTGTTTAATACCTTTTTAATACATATTTTATTATGCTTATATAGTATGCTTACTTATTTTGGCCCATAACTATATATTGATATGTATTTCAAGTGAAAATTAAAAACAGTATTCTTAATAGCTATTTAGAAGAATGTTCTGTATGAAAATACTGCTATAAAAACGAATTTTTTTCCTTTACTGCATTCATTTACTTACTGAAAAGTTAACCAATTACTTATTATGTATTTACAAAATCAATATGAAATGCTTACAGAGTCAATAGGTTTTTTGATGCTGAAGATGTAAAAAAATGTGCAATGCCCTCGCTGGGACTCGAGACCTGGATCTCTTGAATATGCGTTAAGTATGTGCATTCCTTCACTGTGTAATTGGAAGCAAAGGTATAAGAAAACAGCTTTCCAGAAAAATCTGCCAATGATATATAATTCATCTACCATAACAGCTTGGTCCTTGTTTCTTAAAAACATTTTTCAATTAATATCTACTTTGCTTTTAAAAAGATAAACTCTCATTCCTCACACACTTACTATTTAAAATGTCATTACTTTAATTTTTAAATATATAAACAAATTCTAAAAACAAATTCATGAACAACAGAATTAAATTTTAAAAAATTCTTTATTTTGAATAAGAGCAAAATTAAAATTCTATATTTTGAATAAGAGAAAAAATATACATACTTCTTTACTTAACCTTGTAAATAAATCTCCCCCTTTTAAGAAATCAAGAATCAAATATAACTTTCCCTCAGTCTGAAATGCTGAAATAAGTATTGAAAATGAGTAAATCATTGGAGTAAGTACTGGAAATATTTTCTTATTCAAAAACATTTAACACTATATATTACACATAATTAAACAGTATCACAAGATGAAATTGTGTATGATAAGGATATGCAATCCTGTTTGAGTGTGGAGCTTTGTTTTAAATTCGCATTCTTTTGCTGTGAAATGTAAAGTGCTTTTTATATAAAAACAAATAATGAAGTAGTAGATCTTTGCCCAGGGCAAAAATAATTTGTCAGAAATTGTGTCAATTTGGTGTCTGCACCAAGCAAGTTTAGAGGGACCACACATTCCAAATGAGCTTGAAAATTCATGATGATGAATGGCTTCTGGGACATGCATAACTATACAATATTTTTTCAAAATTAAATAAACTGAACTTAGGATTACTGAGCAGTTCCATAACTGCTTTCAAAACATCTGACAAAAATGATTCTGTGATCAATACGCTCAAAAAGTAAGATTTCTGGGAATTATTCATTGAAAAGAAAAAAAAGAGACCAAAATATTCAAGTCATTTTACAGGTAGGCTACGAACTAAACGAAATTTAATTGAAGACCCTCTTTCTTAGTGCCATCTGCCCCACTATGAACGATAGCCAGTTTTTCCATCCCCCATCTTATTTACGAAGGCTAAAGCAGAACAAAGAAAACCCATGAACTGTGTGACTTTGCTTTTCCTTGCAAGAACATGGGTGCTACAAAAAGTCTTATCCTTATTATTGAGATATGTCATTGAGACTACAACCCTCCATTTTCTTTTATCAGATGTTTTAATATTGTGCATAGAGTACAAATATTAAATTAAAAATATGGTATGTGCTAAAGTAAAAATGAATTTCTTTTGCAATCATATTGTTATTTTATAATGCTTAATAATAAGCCAAATCTTGTTTATTTCCCCACAAGAATTCACGGATTTCCAAGATTTTAGCTGCTAATATTTATAACACTACAAAACATATATACAAATTTACCATTTTAGGTAAATAGTTCTAATTTAGTTTTAAAAATTGTCTTGAATAAATGAAAAAATTAGATTTTTTAAGTGGTTCTAAATTCACACTAATATTATTGTAACATATGAATTATTAAGCTTTCCATTTTTAATCACTGATAATATTTTAAAGTTATTTAATTTTCTTACAACTTCCATATTTTAATATTAGAAATGTTTAAATATTTCCCATTTTCCAATTACTATAACCATACTTCATTCTTTTACTTTGATATACATTTGATTTTTAATACATATTTAATTAATAATCGATGATAATTATGAGCTTCTGCAGCATTTTCATAATTCATAAAAAAATTCGAACTCTCTTATATTTATATCGAGTTATTAACTCCCCACATCCATTTCTTTTTCATATATTTTTTATTGTATTCAAGTTTTCATGTACCTAAAGTTTGTATATTGTTGTGTTGTAATTATGCCAACTTAAATGATAATTTTCATAAACCTGATGAATGAATACGAACTACAGGTGACCTGGAATCTTAAGCAATAGCGCCCCAAATCATTATGCCATGTTGTCACGCGGTTTCGCGTTCCACAGTTACCGTTGGATTAGATATGTCTCTACGTCGACACCACACACGTATGCGGTGACTGTCACTGGATAAACAGAAGCATGACTCATTCGAGAACATGACATTTCGCCATTCTGTCATCCACATCGCTACAGTCCAGCACCATTCTAAACGTTGGCGTCTATGCTGTGGGATCAATGGCAATCTTTTTAATGGACGGCATGAGTGCAGGCCACATTCAACCAATCGATGGGAAATGGTTCTCGTCGACACAGGAACATCCAGGGCATCTAGCACATGCTGCAGAATTGCAGTACAAGTGATTTGCGGGACCGCCACAGCTTGTCGGTGGATGCGTCGATTCACGCGTGCCGACGTCACTCTGGCTGCACCTGCACCCCTCCTTCCCACATTCCCTTGTTCCAACCATGTTCGGCATAACCGATGCACCGTGCTCGTATCCATGTGGGTATCAGCTGCGATTTGACCTAAGGACCAACCTTCCCTTTTCAGTCCGATCACCATACTCCTCATGAAAATCGTCTATCTGCTGGAAGTGCCTTCCTTGATGGTGGCCTGGCATTTTCTCCGATTACACGTATCCTCCGGGACAAAAACCAACTTTCTTCGATAATTCATCTGGCAAAAATAATGACACGAATATTGCCCATTCTGCACGTCCCTTCCCTTATATCTTTCAGGTGCGTCGCAGAGCTGCACATTTCACATCATTCACATAACTCAGTGACGTGTGTCTACTCTAAAATTTGCATAAATTTCTGACCACTCTTTCTTGGTGTTGCATTTTCAATGTCGAGCAGTGTATTTAATATGGAAAAGATGAACCATAAAAAACTTCAGTTTATGAAGTAAAAATACTTCTAAAATTTAATCTTTAAAAATACTACAAAGTTTTATTCATTAATAATTTTCACCTTTACCTTAGCATATCCCACTGAAAATGCCATTAATAAGAAAATAAAAAGCAAAGAAACTTAGTTTCTATGATTGATACCTTGGTGCAAATTATACACGTTTTTCCCAAAACATAGATGGATATCAATAAATTATGAATTATTTCTCCATGTAATTTGCTTAATACGTTTATTCCAGAATTTTACTGAAACTACTAAATAATATTCCTTAATATGTTTATTCTGGAAATAGTTCACACAGCAGTTAACTATATTGAATTTTCCAGTCTAGGTTAGACTACATAATTATTACTATCAAAAAGAGATATTAAATCAATAATAGCAATAACAGATGTAATTTATAAGAAATATAATTTGTATGCCTTATATTTATCTAATTTATAATACTATTATAACAATATTGGCTCTAGTCTTCTAATTCACGAAATGTGTTTCCAATGTTAATATGTGTGTTTACTAATACCTTTTATTTTCTCTGCTAGCTCTTGCATTGATCACTATTATTTAAGTAATTAACCTGCTTATTAGATATTCTTAACTTGTTCTTGTGATATGTAATCCTATTTCTCTATTTTTCTTTTCCTGTTGGCTTTTTTCGGCTCCGAAGAGTAAAACTAGATAGTAACCCTCAGCTTTTTGAAAGGCTCTTCTTTGGAATGAGGTGGTTAAATTCCACAGCAGACAAAGGGGGAAACCTTTATTTGCGCAGCTGAGCCGTGGGCAGACAAGGGGGGGTGGATCTTGATTCGCACAGTTATACCAATGGGTTATACCAATTTTACAAATTCTTAGCAAAGTTAGCTTGACAAATGAAGTCAAAGGAAGCATAAGAACCATTTAAAAAGCCTCCAAGAGTCATTCAAACATTGCTTGCACACAAAATAAGAAGGACAATTGATTACAGATAATATTGATGAAAATTCCTTTAAAACAGCCGTAAAATTAACATTCTTTGAAAACAACTTATACTTTTCTGACTTTATTGAGTGCAGTTTATTATTAATTTTATGGTATTAATATAAAAGCCTTACATTATATACTGTAAGAATACTGAAGAAATGTCACAGGGTTATATGTTCTTAGGGAGGAGGTTAGGGATACCTTATAATTATGGTTTATTTCATTAACCTCTTCGTGACGGGCGAATCATATATGCATTTCGTATGGACGCATGCGAGGCCCGGGCGGTTCACCCGTGCACTCCTGGAAAACTTGCCTAGTGAACGGGCAGTGCAGATATGCATTTTAAGCTGAAACAATTTTTAATAGCCACTAGATGGCACTCTGTGTCCATTACATTTAAACTGAACGTAGGTTTGGTATTCTGACCTTCAGATTGTTTATATTCTGGCTGTTTTTTGTATTTTGCTTGTCAGCTGTGGCTGGGGAGGGGGGAAATCGTAATGTAAACAAACGCAGCTCAGCTCTTTAACTTTCCACGTGATATTAGCATTCTCGCTTCTGATAGCTCTCCGAACACTTTTTTTTTTTGTTTGTTTTCGCTACTATGTGGGGTTTTTTAGGGTTTCAGCTTCAGTTTTGTTACAGTTTGTATTGCTTTCGGATATATTTTGCGCAATTCTCTTGTTATTTCGGAAAGCGTTGACTCTAGATTATTATGGCGAAGAAGCGTTATTTATCAGAGGATGAATATACTCGTATGGTAAATGAACCAACTAGAGATATAGATGAAAGTGCTGATTCATTTGCTAAAGAGTTAGAAAGTGATATTTCTAACGGATTCTGACACGGACTTTTTGTCAGAGACTGAGCTGGCTGAATGCCTGCCTTCCACATCCCGTAAACGTTCGACTGAAGATACTTCATCTTGGACTCGAGAGCTTGAGGAATTGCATCCTCATACATTTACTGGAATACCGGGAACAAATTCTGTAGATGATGCAGAAAAAGAAATTGATTTCTACAATATTTTCTTTGATAATGATCTTTTAAATTTGATTGTTGAAGAAACAAACAGTTTTGCAGAAAGCGCTCAAAGAAGTGTTCCATCAACTTCTAAATCAGCCAGATTTTCAAATCTAAGTATTGAAAACATAAAAGTGTTTTTTGTAATGATAATACTGATGGGAATTATCAAGAAGCCTAATTTGAAAATGTATTTCACTACAAATGAGATATTTGCTACTCTGTTTTTCGACAAAGTAATGCCTAGAGATGCTTTTCTCAACATTTTAAAATTTTTGCATTTCACCTCAAACAAGGATGCTAAAAAGTTGGAAAAACTCGGATTAATTGTTGAAAACCTGAAATATAAGTTTAAAAGAACCTACACGCCCGAGGAAAATATTTGTATTGATGAATCGCTTTTTGCTTAGAAAGGACGCCTTGGCTTTCGTCAATATGTTCCATCGAAAATATCGCGCTACGGCATAAAAATATATAAATTATGCGAATCAGTATCCGGTTATGTGTGAAAGAAATGGCTAAATCTGGCAGAAAATATAGAGTTACTGGAGAAGACATTTTAAAACCTAGGTGTATTATTGATTATAACAAAAACATGGGGTGGTGTAGACATAGGAGACGGAGTTATGACACACCATTCAAGTTTTAGAAAATCGGTGAAATGGTACAAAAAATTATTCTTTGGGCTTATGGATATAACAATATTGAATTCTCACATTCTGTATGACAAAAAATACGACACTAAAACGCCGCTTCTCCAATTTAAGATGAAATTAATTGAGCAAATTTTAGAGAACTATGAAAATTACAGAGATGAAAAGCAGTTTACAGTAAGATCTGTACCAGCGGCTATTCGATTATCTGGTAGGCATTTTCCTACACTTAACAAAAAGGGAAAAAAAAGCTGCAGAAAGTGCATTGTTTGTTCACAAACCGTGCTGAAAGAAAGAAAAACACAGTAAACATATTATGCTTGCAAATCATGCAACGTAGGACTTTGCGTTTTTCCCTGCTTCAAGATTTTCCACACTCAGTCTTCATTTTAAATTTTATTATTTCTTTTTGTAAATAGCCTTTGTCGTATATTTTTTATTAATGTGAAAGTATATTAATGTGTTTTGTCAATTAAAATTTTGGAATAATTGGAATAGCAATTTCAAAAATTATTTCTCAAGGTAAGCAAACTTTTTTATATATTTTCTTATAAATTGAAGGAAAAACATTATTAAAGTCTAGTTTTAATGCTATAAGAC
>KK122329.1:159260-185303 GCA_000611955.2 Stegodyphus mimosarum
AGGAATAAAACATACATATACATAAAATGATAAATGCCTAAAAATTCATTTGTAAAATGAAACAACAGGCTTTACAAGTGTCCAATCTTAAGATGAAATACATGTTCCATTTCATAAAGATGAAGAAATGATTATGATAATTTTTCTTCCATTGTAAATGATTGAATTAGCAAACTAATAGTAAAACAACAGTTATAAGTTTTCCAAAATCATTTATTTACAAAGTAGATGTAAAAGAAAAGAGCTGCATCTATTCCAGAATTTGTTAAGTGAACAAAAACTGCAGCCAGAAATTTTGATTTTTGAAGTGATTAATGCATAAATATAAATGGAAACAAATATTGACAAAAGGGTAAAATATTTTCCCACTTTTATAAAAGGTGAAAAATACAAGATGAAGTAATTTTTCAGTTTACCTTTCTGAATCATCATTTTTCATAAAAAAAGCAGCCAAAAAAATGAAGAATAAAATCGAAGTACATGCAGTGATTTATCAAATAATATTTTAACAACTATTCATAAATATTTTCTAACATTCCAAATTATGATGCACTCGGACAATGAAATAAATGGAAAGATTTCATTGAATTTTAATTTGATTAAATAATATTTTTACATAAATTACTGCCAAAAATAATTTTAAAATAAATTTTTACCAAATTACAAAAACTGCATTATGCTGAAAAATAACCGTTTATTTATCAATTTTATCACAAACAAATTTTAAAAAACTTCCAAAAATGTTATTTCGCTGATATTAGTTTACAAGCACTTGCTGTACAGCATTACTGCCTATGTAACAGTAATACTGCTAAAATAAAATTTTGTAATCAAAGCTTCTCTGCCATGGTTCACATAAGCAAAAGGACTAATCTTATAATGAAATAAAGAAAATATAAGAAAGAAAAACAAAAATTGATTTCAATTTTATTTTTAGAACTAGAGTATATAATTTACCATAAATTTTTACCAAATTACAAAAAACTGAAATATGCTGAAAAATAACCATTTATTTACCAATTTTATCACAACCAAATTTAAAAAAAAAAAAAAACTTTCCTAATGAAATAACATATATAAGAAAGAAAAACAAAAATTGATTTCAATTTTATTTTTAGAACTAGAGTACATCAATAAGAAAAATAAAAAATTTCAAATTAAATGAGGCACAACTTCTAGAATTTTAAAAGAGTGCAAATTACAAAATTATTTGTAAAAGATCTTACTGATATTGTGCATGCATCTAATTCTAACTAATACATATTCATAAAAAATAATCTACAAAATTCATATGACATAAAATATTCAAAATTTTTCTTCAATGATAATTAGAATATTTTAAATGAAATAGATAAAAAGTTCAACTTTTAGCAATAATAAAGTCTATATTTATAAATTCTTATATGGCAGATATTGTATTTATAACACATTTTAAAATATGACTAGTACTATTGCAACCTACATTCCAAAATATTATGATAGGCATTAATATGCTCCCACTTTTCACATATAATGTAATAAATTAAAATTCAAAGCTTTAAAACAATCTGAATGCCCAAATTTATTAACTTCCATTTAAGTATGTATTTTCAAGGATCTTCTACTATACATTGAAAAATACAAATTTCTATTTCTTTTAACTGCAAAATATACTGGATGGATATAATATCGCAGAAATTTTTTTCCTCCCATGAAAAATAATGCAAATGTTAAATGGTATTTATACTTTTCCATCGACCATGAAATTGTCACCAAGCAAGGGATTTAGTGCCAGTTATGGATACGCGTGGTGTACCAACACACTCGTAACATCTGCTTTTCATTTGATGAAGCCCCATTGGCTCCTTGATATGCTCTCTTTTGTATGTTATGAACAAGGATATAAATTAATTGTTATTGCTATATATTTTTTGCACTTAAAAAAATTTTATTTGGGATCTATTTTTGATAGAACAATAAGCAGTGGATTATTCATGAGATCCTACCATGGACATGATATGGTCAGCTGAACAGGGCCAACAAAAGGGTAATAGATAGGGAAATTATCTGAAGAAAGTTTGTACTCATAATTTATACTAAACAGAACTTAAGTAAAATCAGAGGATCTAACAAAATATTAAATACTGATGAAAGTCTTTTCAGGAAGCAGGTTGAATACTAATATATGATACTTTGTGATAGTTTATTAAATTAAGAGGCACCAGTTCTTTCAGAATTTCCCAGGAACAAGTGTGCAACTTTGGCAGGATTTCCACCATTCCAATTCGTGGTTAAATACTAGCTAAAAACCATTCTTTGATTACATAACAGATTCAGAAATTTATTGCATTAAAAGTGATTTAAAACTGAATACTTTAACAACTGCAAATACTTCATTTAAATATGAAGTTTTAAAATCAGGCAAAAATGCATTTGATGAAGTTATAATTTTTGATGAATTAATTATCCAAAATACCTCTTAGAGTAGCTTTCCTAAGAACTTTCATAGCATAAAAAGTATTTGCATCAGGACCGGTAAGTTTCTTAACTAGGAAAACCTGAAATATATGAGGAAATAAGTAATTGAACTATGACAAATGCTTTAGACAGATTTTATATAGTAAATAAATATTTAATACAGCATATGGAAGTGTATGCTGGATTTACATGTGTAAATTGCTATCCATGAAAAAGTTTAATTATTGGATACAAGGGTTGTAAATCAGCAAGAATATTAATAATTTTCAAAATTCAGTCTTTGAAACTGATTTCAAATGATGGCAAGAAAACTATCAAAATATGAATTTCAAAAGCACCAACTGATTTAGATATATGTAATACGTGAAAAAAAGCTCAGAAAAACTTTTGAAAAAATTGAAAAAGACTTTCGTAAAAAGTGTTGAAGTATTTACTGGCGATTAATGCTTGTTTGGGTAACCGAAAAATGCAGATTTGAAATGGTTAATTGCATAAAGAAATGTTAAAATTATTTGCAGTTTTAATAAAACTAACAGTTTAATAGCATTTAATTTTCAAGGCAGGTTTATTTCACTGTTAAAGCTCTGTTACTAAGTTTTACTTCATTGTTAATTTCAAATAAGAAATTAATCAGTTTCAACGCACTTTTTATTGAAATTAAAAATGAAAAGAAGCACTGTATGATTTATAAATGTCTTTAAAGTATTTGGTCCAGAAAAGGTTATTTTTACAGTTGAGAAATAACATCTACAAGACAGCAGGGAAATAAATAAGTTCTTTGAAAAGAGCAAAAATAGTTCTACCAGAAAATCACTCCAACTAACACAGCAAAAAAAAAAAATAAATAAATAAAAAATAAATTTATCTACAAAAGAAAAGTTTATAAAAACTAAACTTTGATGGTTATGGTAAATACTGGAATTTTACTCAATTTAGCATTTTTGAAGCGACACATAATAATACCATTAACTCAGAATATTTGATAGATAACTATTTGAATCCTATTGAAAGTACTTTTTTTTTAGTTGCGAATGAATTTATTAGCAAAATCAAATAGAAATGGTCAACAGAATTGGATATTAATTACACTTTTTAGAATACTCAATATTTTAGAAACTATTATAAAATGAAACAGGTTTCTTCAGAAACAAAATTTCCAACATTAATTTGATATTATAAATTATATTTTCAATGATTACATAAAAATTTGAATCCAATAAATATAAATAAATAATGAATTTTTAATTCTCAGACCTTATTTGATCTTTGATAAGTATTAAAATACACAATTTTTTATAATTTGCCCATTTATTTAATTCATTTAAATACATATATAAAACAATAAATTTAATTTAAAAATAAATAAAAGACATCAAAGAATCATTTGCAGTGAAAAACTGATGTCTGATTATTTTTAAAAGTCACTTGTAACAAAGTCAAGTTTAGTTATATATGTAATAGTATCAACAAATTCATTGAGAATTCAAGAGACACAGAATAATTTCCTCCCTCCCAAAGAAATGAAAAAGTAAAGAAATAAAAAATACTAATGTGTTTCAAAATTTAAATTTACCTTCCCAAATGAGCCTTGACCAAGAAGTTTGATCAGAGAAAATTGTCGAGGATCAGCTTTAGGATATCCATGTTTAGTTACATTTGTAACTTCTATTTCGTGAATAGTTTCACTAGCAGAAGCAGCTTCCAATTTTGGATTCTGATAAAAATGCAGTAAAAACAAAATGAAGTACAACAGATTTGTACATTAAAATAAACTACATACAAAAAATATTTATGCCAAAAAATATTTTGCATTACAAACCTAACATTTCAATTTACGATTTTATGGTAGATAATTATGAAGACCAAATTTCCTAGCACCAGCTAAAAGTATCAGTCTGGAATAAATATTTATAAAAATTACCGACTCAGTCTTCAGGATAATAATAACCATAATCAATATTGTTACGAAT
Source organism: Stegodyphus mimosarum (assembly GCA_000611955.2). Lineage (NCBI taxonomy): Eukaryota > Metazoa > Arthropoda > Arachnida > Araneae > Eresidae > Stegodyphus > Stegodyphus mimosarum. Next base: position 163,688 of record KK122329.1, read on the forward strand.
AGATAAGATACATGATTTTAGTGCAATCATATGCAAAATTGTTGTATTTTTCTGTTTAATGCAAAAAAAAATTAAAGCGACAAGCTATGCTAGAAAAGTAGCAATACAGGGGCAAGTCTATTAAACACTAAGTAAACGGCTATCTCAGTAATTTGGCAAGATATTGCCAAGCTGGCAATAGTATAAGGAATTTCTCCTGCCTTCTTGGCATGCCTTCGTGGTGTAGTGGTCAGCACGCTTGGCACGTAACCGAGAGGTCCGTGGTTCGAGTTCCGACGAAGGCATTGCTCATTTCTCAGGCCTCCCACTTTAAAAAAATACCTAATGTCTCTACAGTGGTTTTCCCAACTAATTTTTATTGCCAAATTTAATGACCATTTTATAACATTTTGATCTGGTCCCTGTATAATTGTATTGGATATTGTAATGGAATAACTGGAACTGATGCTCTGCATGACTGTAACTGTACCCAGACGTCTTATGCCTTCCAGTAAATTCGAGAAGTATTAAACATACTAAACATTTTTCAGCACCCAGGTGAAAACTACATAAGGCCGGAGAGAGTATCTGCTCTGAGTTCTTAATGCGAGTTGTTAGTTCAGAGTACTGAGATATCTCCATGTTAACGTTGCTCTTTAGATGCACTTTTCATCCCATTATGTACAACATTCTTAATAGTTTGAAGTGTAATTACGATTGTACTTTGCGAGACTGTGAAGAGTTGTAAGACTATTTTTGCGAGAAGTTCCAGCACTCTGAAGTCTTTCTTTTGATGAAATAAATTTTATCAACCTATCATTGGACCTGTGTGTATCTCGCCAAGCTGGTAGCGGTTTTTACAACTAATTTTTGTAGCAAAATTTGGTGAGAAATCACCAAGTCACTAAACTTGCCAATCATTTGGCGACATTTGTGTCTAATACCTGTAATAAGTATTTTAATTGAATAAATGTAATTGATCATTATATTAGCTACAACCGTAATCCAACCCTCATACTGCTCTCTAGTAATTTTGAGAAGCAGAGAGTACTAGAAATATCTCGGCAGCTGGGTGAAAGCTATACAAGGCTAAAGAGAGCATCTGCTCTCAGTTCTTGTTTTTATAATTTTGAGTTGTTAGTTAGCCTGAGATTGGAGATACTTCTGGTTTCCTCTTTAGATGAGCTTTGATTTGCATTGTATTTAACGTTCTTAGTAGCTTGAAGTATAACTACTGAATGTACTCTGATACTGTGTACGAGTACTTCTGTGGAAAATTCCAGAACTTTGAAGTGTCCAATTTGATAAAAATAATTTTTATTAGCCTATCATCAGAAATGTGTGCATTCAATCTATTACGAACCCATACGCACACAACAATATATTCAAACATATTCATTGCCAGAAAAAATTAATTCATATACATGCTGATTCTGCAATTCTTTCTTAAAATATTTAAAACATATCATTACTTGGTTAGGTTTGGTTTATTTCATTATAGCAAAGCATATTAGGGTTATCTCCTTAAGGGATAACCCTAGTGTGCTTCATCTTCATGAAGGACTTTCTGATGGAAATTGGAACAGACACATCACACACGTGAAGAATCATAAAAATACCCACACAGCATACCCATTCTCCCGTTATCAAACGCAGGTCAAATTACCAGTGTTCAGTGACTTTATTTCTAAGCCACTGGTGAGTCTGCTTAAAATAATAATTTTAACAAATTGTAATGTATTCATTTATAACTATTTCCGTTCATCAATTATGTGGCCAACAGTAACTTGTACAGTTTATGCTTTACTTGTGGTCAATGTACAGTTTATGCAGATTTCCATATATTTTTCAAATATTAAACAAGACTTTTTTATCATTTACAGATTTTTATTACTTTTCTTCAAAACTACTTTAGCTCTGCCAGCATTAACATCACTGCTAACATTAGCACTTGTTAGCAGTGATGTTAATGCTGGGAAAGCAAAAATAGTTTTAAAAAAAGAAAAAAAAAGTTACATTTTAAGTTGTATAAATAAAAAAATGTGTTATTATTTATTATATTATTTTGAAGGAAGAAAAAACGAGTTATACACTGGTTATCATAAATTAAAGAAAAATCACGATTACTGAAAAAGAAGTAGAATTTTATGAAACTTAACAGGAAAGCATTACCTATTGCCCTGGCATACGGGCACACATGAGCATTAAGGATGCCATCTCTATAAACCTGAGCATTCACAGTTCTCCTTGGAAAGACATGGAGGTCTGCGAGTCCACCCAAAGAGATGTCACCCCCAAACACAGACACTGCCTCTTCCACATGCATCTCTTTCACGGATGTTTGACAGATGATAACAAATTCCAGGTTCTCTCCATATCAAATAATGCCTACTATTACTTTACAGACTAAACCTGAACTCATGCATAAAGAGAAAAGCCCTCTATTGATCAGGCGCCCAGTAGACAGGTTGTTCTCACTGCAAACGGTCCCTCCTATGGCATAATGTGAGCGGCAGACAAATGGCTGGTCGCCTCGCATACAGACCACCTTCGTGAAGCTTTCTGCACACAGTTGACGTTGCCACCAACTTTCCAGCTACAGCAAAGGAGAATCTAAAAACAGTCAGAGTAGCAGTTCTATTCCTGCATGCACATAATGTTAAATATCGGTCATCGACGCTCATTGTAGCAGTTGACCATCCTTGGCTGAATCTCCTAGATGCCGAATATGTGGTTTGAAATTGCCTCCAAAGTCTATGAACCACAGAAGGACTGCCATTTAGTCATATGGCCACTTCTGTTTGACTTTGTCCTACCTCTAGTCCCCCAATGGCTCTCCATCGTAGTTCTGCAGGTAAATGCCTGGAGGTCATTATTACGAATTGGATATCTCAGATTTCTGATGTCACTATCACAGTGAAATATGTGGGCTTGCTCTGAAAGATGGACTTTTATGCTCCTCACAGATGATGTAGTCCGAGTGCAGCACCATTAATTTGCATATTGCAGTTTTACTGAGCTACTCTTACTTGGCAACATATTCAAATTTTACACGGTTTGGCTTATTTTTGAAGGAGTTATCGCTATTTTTGTGCTTTTTCTTTAATTTATGATAACCAGTATATATTGTTAATAAAATGAGTTCTATTTTAATTTCAAATTGGACCAGTATCATCAATGGATACATCTGTTATGCTTCATGTGTTATGCTACTGACCTGATGGATAAATAAATGGAACTCATCTTATTGTAATTCTAATGCAATGATGGAAACCTAAGAATAATTTATGTTTATTTTTGCTTGACTAATATACCCAAAATACATATATAAATTCCAAATATACAGATATACACTATCATCAGTGACTAAACTGGTACCACATAGTCCAGATCTTACATTTAGTCCAACAAATTGTTTGATACATAAGAGATTAAAGCTGAAATAACGTTGGATGATTAAATGAGCCACAATAAATAAAGTTACCCAGTATTTATATGAAGTTTTCTTGCTTTCACGAGCTTCAGTTAGTATCGCAATCAGATCTAAATGATCATGGTTTATATAGATCTAAAACAGAATCAATCTCTTCAAAAATGAAAGTCTGGAACCTGTTCCAGATGATGACCAAAGTCAGTTTCTTTTGGACCAAAAAATTGAGATCAGTTTTCTTAATATGTGGGATTAGTTTTCTGCAAAGGTTTCAAAGGGCTGCTGAAATTGCTTAGATGTTAACCCTCTCAGCATTACGGCCAGATTATTCCGTATAGAAGATTGCCTTCTATATTCATTAAACATGAAAATTTCTGCTATCTTTTAATGTATCTGATTTCGGTTTGGATGTATATTGGAAGAAAAGAAATCAAGGTATAAAATGATAGTCATTTTTTAATTAAAATCAAGAAAATACCACTAATTCATGACATTTTGAGGAACTTCGAAATTTCAGGGCTAAATTCTTAACGCTCGGAGCGTTAGAGAATATCTAAATGCTGTAAACCACAAAATCTTCAAATAGTTCAACAAATTTTATATGGAATCCAACAGCTAATTTTAAAATCAAGTTATTTTTATTTTAATTATTTTTAACTAATCTGAATCGTTATTTTAACTCTATGTAACAGTCCTTCATTGAAAATTAACCCAATTAAAACAGTTGCAAGTATACCTGTTCAAAACAGCAGCATTAAAATGTACTAGAATATGATAATATTTCAAAGCATTTTACTTTTGTAGTATAAAATGCAACTTCCTGGTAAATAAATAATCAAATATTAATATAAATATATATAACAATTCACTATAATCTACTTGTGATTAGTAAATATATAGAACCAAATTGTCCGACATTCACTTCCTTAAGATTTTAGACTTCAGCTTTTGTATGAAATCACAGAAATTTTAAATCATTGGAACAGAGCTTTTCTGATCAACAAGCCAAAAATACAATCAAAATATTATAGAACAAGTTCTTTAAATTGAAGTAATGTCACTATATACAGTCTAAATAGAATATAGAAATTCCCAAATGACAAACTCACAAGTAAGTTTTATGATTCTCATTCAGCTTAGGTTTTAATTCAATCATTAATTATGTAGATATACTAGACTACAAGTTTAACAAGGCTAAAATTTTAAACAAGGAAAAAATTCCTTAGCAGTGGTATAGCTAGGGTTTTTGGCACTGGGGACAACTGAAGATCTTATGCCCCTTTCTGCATGCCAAGAATGAAAAACGTTTCATTCTTAAATTTTATAACATCAATTTAGCACTCCTGTCTGCTGCAGCCCCCTTGCCCCACTGTAGCTATGCCACTGTTCTTTAGCTGTGTTTTGAGCTTGATATTTCAATGAATATTTTTTTAAGAAGCACTCACTTCATATAATTTAAATACTTTTTTTCACTTAAACAGTTTTCATAATTTAGATAATTCTTATTTGAATATTTTAAAATTATGACAACTAGCAAAAGGCATACTGATCTGAGCCTAGGATATAAAATTAACTGATTAGACTGCTAAGACCTCAAATATGAGTCAATATAATACTGCTCTTCAGGTAAACTTTCTCAGTCCTCCATAGATACATCAGCGGCCAAGAAGTAAAGCTGCTGAATATTGGCAGTTCTATCAAAGCTGCTGAATATTGGTAGTTTAGGTTCAAATTTTGACAAATGTACTAGCTGCATGGAAATTTTTATCATTTTTCCAATGTGTAAAGTGAACACTGGTTAGTCCCCCTTAAAAAAATCTTTCATGAAGGCATTCCACCCTTAAGGTACATAGCCATTGCAACCTTTGCTACAATTTAAATAACCCAATCTTCAACTGCTTTTATGCAAGATTTTAAGCATGAAGATATTGTCTAGAAATCAAAGCAAAATTGAAATGAAAACTATTAAACATGTGTAGTGAAAAAGATTACAATGTTGAAAATGCACTGAAGATTTGAAATATTAAACCAACAAGAACCAGTATGAATTACATTTGCAGGACTAGTTTCAAATGTAGAAATACAACCTTCTTCAGCTACAGGAACAAAAATGACAAAGAAAAAGCCTATGCAGATTTGATAATAACAAATATGAAAACAAAGATACCGACACCAGCTGTCGACAAAAAGTGAAAACAATTAAGAAATAATTTCCTTACAAGTTGAAGGTAAAAATGAATTAGACCAGACTAAACTAAACGTAATTAAGTAAAAAGATTCTTAAGAACGTGAAATGCCTCGAGAAAATACAGTTTGCCAATAGAAGACTTCTGCATAAAATTTTAGCCATAGAAAAATTGAACAGACAATTTTCTGGCCAGAAATGTCGATAAATAAAGGATTTAGATTTTCATTTTCCTAATATATGTCTTTAGCTTCTCAGTGTGAAATTTCAAAGACCTCTTAGTTTGAGCAATATTAAGTAACCTACACATGGAAGTAATATTATATACCTTGATCTCAAAGTGATCAATCTCAATTTCTCAAAATGAGAAAATGCTTTAATGATTTTTATTACATCGAGATCAAAAATTTTTAACCATTTTGGTCAATAATATTAGGTGAAAAGCCTCTGTTAATTGCAACTGCTCTTAAGTAGATCAAGAACTGACTTGGACTTGATAAACACAGAAAATGAACAAATAAAAACAGGCCAACTTCTGTTCAGTCAAACAATAGCATTTCAAGTATGGTTGGAGGCAAATATATGAAGGTTTATAATGGACAGTAGTATTAAAGCAAGATATATTTTGTTTGACCAAGGTGCCAAGAAACAGAAGGAGTTAAGTTGAAAAGTGAAATGAATAACAGGATCAGTGAAATTCATTGATAAAAACACTGTTTAAATTTGCTTTGTTATTATAAACAGAGTAAAAGTATCTGCAATGAGACAAAACTAAACTGGGAAATTTAATATTTCCGACAATTTAGATTCATAATAATATGAGGGTTGATCCAGAAATAAGGTTTCCATCAATGTTACAAATAGACATTGTTTATTCTCATAACATGTATATCATCGAAAACAAGACACTTTGCTCTATTTTTCGACATAATTGCCATCTTTTTTCTACCCATTTCTGTAGATGGTGCTCCAATTCCTGTATCCCTATGTTGTAGAACTCTGCCACCAACCCATTGAAGCGTTTCACCTCTTCTTTGACTTCATTGTCACTCCAGAAACTGTTGCCCATTCAAGTGTTCCTTTAACTTGGGGAACAAGTGGTAATCGCTAAGCGCGATGTCCGGACCGTATGGTGGATGAGGCATGACAGTCTATCCAGAGTTTATTAAAAGGTTCTAGGTTTGATGAGAGACACGAGGTCGGGCGTTGCCGTGAAGCAGCCTTACGCCAGCTGTCAGTTGCTCTCGCCAATGATTCTGGATAGCTCACCTGAGTTTTCTTAGTACTGCACAATAATTGTCCGAGTTGATCGTCGTCCAAGGTTCCATGAAATCAATAAGCAGTATTCCCCTTACGATCCCAAAACACACTGGCCATGACCTTGCCAGCTGAAGGAGTTTCTTTGAACTTCTTTGTGTCTGATGACCCTGAGTGACGCCATTATTTGGACTTTTGTTTCATTTCATGAGTAAAATTAAACACCCACATTTCGTCTCCCATAATAATAGGAGTCCAAAAATCCTTCTTTATCTTCTTGACATTGTTGAAGAAACTGGCTAGCACAGGCAAGGTGTTTCTCCTTGCATTCTGCTGTCAACATATAAAGTACCCATTAAGCACAACACTTGCGATACCAATTTTCCAGTCAAAGCTTTTTCCACTGTACCATAAGAACTCTCAGGAATCCAAGCAACAAGTTCACAGATGGTGACTGTCCTGTTCTGAAGCACTCCACGTTGGACCATCTCAATCACTTCCGAAACTGGCGGTCTTCCACTCCATTCTTCATTGCAGATGTCCTTGCGACTGGCACTTAACTCCCTGCAGTAAGCAGCACAGCTAAGGTGGGACAAGGGGGAACATCTGTCCCTGGGTGCAACAACCAGGGAGGGCCAAATAACTAAAGGTTGAAATATTCAAATAAAAATAAAATATTCAAAGCTCATTTGAACATTTTATGCTGCATCAAAACATACGGTGAAAAAAGAAAATTTTTCACGATCAGAAAAGAAAAAAATTCTGGTGCTTTGATGAAATAAAGATTTTAGTGAAAAATATGCATAATTCAAAGGCATGGATAACACAGAATAAATAGCCACTGAAATAAGGTAATGATTAAGTTAATAAGAAAAATTATCTTCAACATAAATCTACCTTTTAACATAAAACATTTATGTACACAACATAAATCTACCTTTTTATTAATATAATCCAGTTTTTAAATGTAAAAATGGTGTCAGGATTATTGTTAAATTCATATTTATTTCTCATCTACACTTTGTAGTTGCTATGCTTCTGCATGTTTTTGAACACTGCACTCTGGTGCAGTGTTTTCATCCCAAGGACTTTTAGTATGCGAACTCCAGAAAATATGACTCATGATGATGGCAAACCATGCCTCTCCAATTTTTATTCTGCCAGTTAGTAAAAGCATTACCATTTTTCATCATTTTGCGCATGAGCAGATGAAATTTACAATTGACAATCAAATGTCTCTAACCAGCTTTTTTCCAATTCCTTTAGTTTATATATGCATCAACAGGCTGAATAAATCATGTTACATGGTTAACACTGTGTAGTTGCCTCTCTCTCTTTGAAACCTGAGTGAGAAAGGAAAGTTTATCAGCATAATACGCTTAATTTTTTAAAGGCTACAAATTTACTTATTTGGCTGTCGGATTAGATACAGAAAATGCACCCAATCATGAAACTGTTCTAGTCAACAGCTGCATTTTATAACAGCTGCACTATTTATATCGTTGCTCCTACTACTTAATCAATAACATTTCCTCAGCCCAAACGTAAATAAATTGCTCCACTATTACAAATAATACTCCAAAACCACTGAACCAGTTATCAAAATATATGTTCTTCCTTCATTCAGAACTTTTACATTTCCAAATGCTTTCATTGTACTTAATTTACATAGTTTTATTTAATAGCCATTTTTGCATTTTGAATGCAACATAAAATATATCTTTCTTGGAAGAAAGATGTAGCATCTTCCTCACTTCTTAGTAAATATTTTTTTTTTTTTAAAGATAATATGCTAACACCTGGAACACTCAGAGCTTTTCTTGTGATGACAGCATTAAAAGTGATTGTGAACTGTGCGTGTTTTATTTGATGGCCATTTTTGTAAATTCGAACGCAAGGTAAAATGCATCTTTCTTGAAAGAAAGTCCAGATTTAAGAGAGACCTAAATGAAACACTTTAAACACATTCTTAGGAAAAAAAGGTACACTAACACATGAATACTCGTAGCTTTTCTTATGACAGAATTATGAGTGATTATGAATTGTTCACATTTATACAGAAAGAAAATACAATGACCAGCTATTTACTCAGAACACTTTTCATCATAAACAAACTATAAATGATCATCTTTAGGATTGCCAGCCATTTGAAGATAGTTTGTTTTGGCACTTTATTGATAATCATGGTGCCATTTACAAAACAAATGCTGTAATAATAAAAAAAGTACCCATTAATGTCAGTCTTGCGTGTAATCAAATTGTACATTTATCTATAAATACCACAGCCATAACTCAACCATTTGATCAAAAGATTATTACTGTAATGAAAGCATATTATTACCCCGAGATAAATTTAGAGTTATTTACAACATTAACAATATAGCTATAACAGCAAATGAAATCAAGAAAAACTAAACTTCTTACTGCATTGTATTTGTTGAACATGTCTTTGAGCTGCGTTTCAAAAAAGACTACACAGAACTACTCTAAGCATGCCAACCTTTTAGTAAATGATGATATAGAAGAAAAGTAACATCTCTAACATCAGTAGGAATTTAATGTTTACTGAAATGCACGTCTGTATTGATACAAATTGTTATGGCATATAGCTCATAGAGGATTTCTGTCTAACATTTTCTGATCAAATTCAAACACATATGAAAAGCTTTCAGAAGAAAATGATGGAATTGAGAACTGGTGATGATGAACTGGTAAATTTCCTGCAAATGCTGATTACAAAATATTTTTGATATATACCCTCCAAGTGTTATGATGAAGGGTATACTATGGATAAAATAATTTCTAGAAATGTTATAAATAGTTCATAAATTAACTTCTACATAACATTACAGAAAATCTATTATTAATGATATTTTCCTATGTAAAATCCATTAAAGTAAATATTTATATGCTTCTAGTACATTACATTAAATTATTAGTAAACTTCTATTGATATTTTCTCATCATTATCTCTCTAATATTACCAAAATAGCAGCAGGCAAACATGATCATATTAAGTAATATATCATTTAAGAATTTTAAGATTTGCATAATATGAAACATACAAATTCTAAATAAAAATGAAATATGATCATACTTTATTCCTTGTACCTAAAGATGTACATGTTCAAATATACAAATGTTATAATTTCATAAATGTTTCACTTTTCCTACATAAATTTGGTATCAGAATTAATACTGTCAAAGATGGTACTCTTCTATTATCAGGATCATATTCAGAAATATAAGTATGTATGTATATCTGTTGTAAAGACATTAGGTTTATTTTCAAGAAGGAGATATGAAATGAACAGTGCCCTCGCTGGGACTTGATCCTCAGATCTGTCACATACGTGCTGAGTGTGCCTGGCCATTACACCACAAAGGCATGCTAAGAAGGCGGGAGAAATACCTTGTATACTCCCCCTTTTAAAGGGTAACTGGGCATTAGGGGCCCAATCACCAAATCCTGATAGTGGAAAATCATCATCATCCACCACCCTTTTAGTTTGAGTGCCACTATAGAGACATTAGGTTTATTTTGAAAAAGAGCTATGAAAATTGAGCAATGCCCTTGTCAGGACTTGAACTTCGAACCTCTCAAATACGCACAGAGTGTGCCGGCCATTACATCACGAAGGCATGCTAAGATGGAACCTTATAGTGTATGTGCATATATGTGTGTATGTACTCGTATACATATGCGCATGCATATATGAACACATACATACATTTCTGAGTACGGTCCCAATAACAGAAGAGTACCCAAAAGATATTTAATATGTAGATACTAACCTTAAAATCTATACTTCGACTACTGAATATTTTCTTCCAGTTGCCATGCTCTTGAAATTTTTTTGTAAAAGCTTTCAATAACCTGTGCTATATCAGTTCAACATCAAAATAGTCAAACACTTCAAGCTTTCTTTTTGCACTTATCATTTAAAAAACTATTTCAATAATATTCTGATCTTGACCTCAACCCAAACTTGTCTCGCACAAAAGTAATAAATTATAATAAAAAATCAAATTAAAAACTATACAAAAAGAATATTACAAGTTTTAATTTGCCAATGAATCTTTTCCATACTTTAAATTCGATCTGAAAGTACGAAATATTGATTTGAAAGAAAAGATTGGATTATTTAATTTAAGTAAAGGACGTTAAGACTATCAGCCTAAGTTCTGCCACAATTTTAACAAAGAGATCCTAGTACGGAGAAGGAAGCAGAGTTTGTTATCCCTCTTAATAATCACTCTCTCAAAAGGGAGACTTCTTCAAACTGAATGCCAAAATGCAATTGAAATTCACCACAAATTGCAATAACAGTCTATGAAAAAGTCTAGATACTGCACTGTGCATAAATTATATAAAAAATTTCAAGAGCATAAGATTTAAATGAGGGTCAGGGGCTGAGATAGCAAATGATTTCTTTCAGAAACTACATGAGCTATCTACATAAGAAGAGAGATGCCTTTGTGGAGAGCATTCTAAGGGAAACTTACTTGTATTCACATGGGAATTTTTTTTTTTTTAATTATGCAGCCAGCCCATTTGCCTAGGTTTCAAACCAAGCCAAATTAAACTACCAGTATTCAGTGGTCTTAACCACTCAGCCATGGGTGAACCTGTTTTCTCTCAAATTATACAATATGTTAGCTCCCTGATGAAGCACAAAGCATCAACACAATATCATACCAGAACTAGTGATATATCAAAACAAACATTTTAATTAGAAAAACTATTGCACTTGAAATTACATTCATGTATTTAACCTATATTAAAACTTTTTCTTCATTTCAAAATTTATTCTAAGCTCCTAGGAAAACAGCCCTCTTATCATAACAAAAGTCCTTCACATGGAAACAGTAACCTTACCTTTAAACTTCAAACAACTTAAATAAACAGCACACAATCGAATTAATTTTTAAACTCAAGAATCTAAAGACTTTACACAGACAAAATGCATTTTTAATTTAAAAAATTTGACAGCTCACCTCACAGTAACCATTCTGTTCATCCACTACCATGTCTTCAGTGGAAGGGCACTGTAATAATATTAACACCTTAATAATATTATCTGTAATAATTTATTTGGCATAAATTATTAAATATTTGATTATCATAAATTATTACATAAGCAAATATTACTTTGCATATTGCAGTCAAAAACTTTGAAAATTTAGAACTTTCATAAAACAGATAATAAACAACAACAAAATAATATATAACATACACTACTCATTACTTATGTTTATCTTGCATAACTTTTCCATACTGTTTTTATCTATCATAAATTATACAATTGTACTTCAGTTAAAAAATACAGGTAAACTGTTCACAAGGTTTTAATAGTTAGCATTTCACCAGATAAACATTTTAGGATACTATATTTTATGGAATACCTTAAGAATAAAATTGTTTGAAGAATGAAAAAATAATGAAATACTACTGATGACCTACATTATTTACTTTCCTCAGTTCTAACGATTAAGAAATTAAATCAAGTGTGAAGACATGCTTCGATAAACAAATGGATAAACAACAACACAGAAAGGAAAACGAGGATATTATAAACATGGCTCAGTGCGTTTCTTAATTCATATTGTGAAACACTAATTGCTAGGAAACTATTTATCCACCACACATTTCAAGTGATTCTTATCACCAAAAATAATGAACAGCAAACAAGAAAAATAATTACGCATGCTTAGACTCACTGTTAATTCCTAATACAGATTACATTCGATAATTCCAATAACTTGCCATACAATACATTTTCTGCAGGGAAAATAACAAAATTCTAAACTTCTGAAATATTTTGACAGCAGCCGGAAGTTTTCAACAAAAAAAAAATAGCATCTTACTTTCGTCGATTTCATATCAGCTTCAGTAAAAGGATCTTTCAGATGGGCTAAAGGCATACTGATTCTAGCTATGAAAGCAATTCAAAATTATAAATATTAAATTTTATATTCCAAATCGAACCCATATCCCCTTTATATCTCCTTTAAATACCGACTCAACTTCAACGCACCATTATTTCCGCCGGAAGTGCCACAATATCCAATCGAATTTCTGCATTATTATTTTGCATATTGCAGTTTTTAAGAGGATGATAACAAATTTTAATGAAAGAAAGTAAGAATTTCTTTGGAAACGTAATTGCAGTTTTTATATGAACTAGCAATTAAGTAATTTAATTTAAAAGTAGATATATTTCCTTTACATGAGAAACAGAAATTCAAGGTTTAAAAAAAAAATTGGTTACGCAAACGCAGACTTCGTTTGTCAAAACAAAATCTAGGACTTCAAAAAAGGATACATGCTTTAGAGGCCTAAGAGTGGTGCTGGGTACCTGGGCCGAAGGCCCTACCCATGTAGAACAGTTTACCTTCTCAAATTGTTACAAAAGAGAACAAGATTATACTGACTGAATTTACAGTGATGTAGTAATAATTAGGCAATTGAATATGAGACAGCACCTTACATTCGCAGACCAGAAAAGCCAGTTCGAACTGGCGATTTGTCTAGAAACATAAAAATAGAATAACATAGGCAGTTACGAGTCAATTGGCGTGTTAGGTAATTACATAAACAGGAGAGCGGTGAGGAGCAACCCTGCATAAGTGAGATATAAAAAAAATATAGAGAGAGATACATAGGTATAACAAATACAAAAGCATACAATTTTACATTATATAGTTGTTCGAGGCAGACTATTACAATTTGATAAATCATTGTAAAAATTAGAACAGATTTTAATAACGGGGTTGTTCATAGACCTCTACCTTTCATGGAATCTTTTTGCAAGAAAAAAGTAATGAGTATTGAGCTGAAAAATATTTAGCTTCTGATGAAATCGGTTATTACGAAGATACCACGGGATCTTCGTAATAACCGATTCCAGATCTATTCTAACCTCCATGCGCAGTTCTGCGCTGCCTGCGACCTTTTCCTACTACTTTTACAAGCATACGACCAGACTGGACACGCATAGCAAAACGTGGGACGCAATATGGATTTGTAAACGAGGAACTTGTTATCTATAGAGAGAACGCTGTTTCGAGCAATTAAGGAGTAGAGTTTAACTATACGAGCTCAAAACTTCTGGATAACAGATGTAATGTGTGGGGTCCATGTGAGCATTATTGAAGATCACCCCAAGATAAGGGCCTTGCTTGACCCAGGGGATTGAGGTTTCATATCCAGATTTTTACTCTTGAAGAGGATAGCCTGTGTTTTAAACATATTCACTATACTTTCCCATTTAGTGAGCCAAGCGCATGGATGTGTGCTTCTAATCGTTGAATAACTGCGCTAACAAATGCACTTTGGGCTAGGATCGCTGTATCGTCTGCATACATGTCTAGAGTACTGTTTGGCATGGTCGAAATGGCGTTCATATACATATTGAAGAGAGTGGGACCAAGTAAGGACCCTTGTGGGACGTCGGCTGAAATAGCGCGGCTATTGGAATGTGTGTCTGAAACGTGAACGAAACGTGTCTACCGGTTAGATAGGATTTAATTGTTTATGATGCAGCCTGAGAAACAAAATTTGTGTAATTTATATATTAGTGCATCTAGCCATACTCGGCCAAAAGCTTTGACTATATCAATAAACATACCTCCAGTGATTTTGCGAGACTGCATGCCCTCTGAAATGGTCTCAAGAACTTTGTAGTGCTGATTTGCTGTAGAAAGTTCTCGTTGGAAACCAAACAAATGCGGGATGCGAATATTTTCTTTTTCCAGGCGGTTATTTATTCGTTTGAGAAGCACTCTTCGAAGATCTCGCTAAACGTTGGCCGCAGGATGATGGGTCTGTAAGACTCCGGCTTGGTATCAGGCTTGTTAGGTTTCAATATAGGTATAATCTTAGCCAACTTCCATGCTCTGGGAAAATGCTGCCACTGTAACATAAAAATCTTGGGAATCTTATTTTACCATCTGTGTGCCCAGTACACGGGATTATCATCCTTGCAGTATTTCGTTCTGTCATGAGTCTCCGTAATTCCTCGGTTCTAGCATGTTTGTGTTTCTTTCACCTTCTTCTTAGCACCATCATGTGCATCTTTAACTGCTTTAGTGACGTTTTCAATTAAGCTTTCAGTGTCATCTCCACAGTGTATCGTGAGAGTTGTGTAAAGCTTTGGCATATTTATGCTAGTCACTAATAAAGGTTCTGTTATCTGTTGTAGTATAACAACTGATATCCAGAATTAATTTAACAGCATTATGATCTGACGTAAGTTTGTCCAGCACGGAAACGTCCAGCGGATCGCTGGTGTTTCTGAACAGGAAGAAATCGATAATTTCAGATGAACCAGATGTATACCGTGTTGGGATTTTAGGAGCTGCTATGCGTAATACCGCCAAGTTAGCCAACTTAAAAATTACTCGTCCTATGGGGTTAGAATTATGGCAGTTCTGTGCGCGGTATCTAGCGTTCAGATCTCTAGCTATGATCTCATGTGTACTAAGTGTGAGTAAAATGTTTAAATCAGCTGAAACGGCCGTAGGATCACGTGACGTTGGAATATAGGTGGAGATGAATGTATATGTAATAGAAGTGTTTGTAGTGAGTGAAACAGAAGAGGCCTGAATGAGCGAAAGCTGTGGGATTGTGAGTGGAAAATTGAGAATGCAGCGCTTAATGGGAAGAGCAGTTCCTCCTCCTCTTAGTCGTTGTGCATTTGGATGGTCTATGAGTGCGACAGACACTGTAGTTAGAACATGTAAAAGCACATTAAGCCCAAGCATGTGTTCTTGTAAGAACATAAGATCGGGGACGTACTCATTTACAAGATCCTTAAGTTTATCAATCTTAAGGAATAATCTATTTGAATTCCATGTAATCACAGTAATACAATTATAAATAACTCTATTCATTATTTAAATTATTACATGAACCAAAAATGTCTTCAAATAGTCCAAACAATATAAACAATTTGTCAATAGTATTTTCAGTAGCCTGTAATACATCATTGACAACATTCGTTTATGAATATTAGCATAATTTTTAACAGCTATAGCATAGGTTTTGTTTGGTACAACATTTGCAGATTTAGTTTGAAGAGATGATTGATTTACATTTCCAGTTTTCGCATTTCCATTATTAGAAATATTCTTGGGAAATTTAGAACACCAACTATAGTTCGCTGTGCAACCTTCTGACAGATAGTTGCAACATTTGACGATTTCAAGGCGATTAGTCGAGCAGCTTTCCGTCTGCACACTTCACGCATCTATGTTTGAATTTGCATGTGTGCGAAGAATGGTGAAAGTGTTGATAGGTATGACATTAAATAACGCTACCTTTGGTTTTATAAGGCACAATATTTATATAGAAATTGATAAACTTTGTAATATAGTATATCAGCTCAACCCAAGAGCGTTTCTCAATTTACGATTGAAAAGTGGCATGGCGGCCCTTGTTTTAATCCTGTGCATTTGAACCACTTTCCTAACTTCACAGCCATTGTTAACAAGCTCCTCGTACGTTTCACTAACAGGGTAGTCCGAGAATAACCCCCTAAGCGCAACCTTTAAAAGTCTTTCCATTTTGGTAGTAATTAAAAAGTGATCAACTTTTTTGTTATCAAAATATCTAATGATTTCCATATGATCGTCTTCACATTTGGGGAAAATCTTCAGAAATTCCCCTTGAATTTTCTAGCAAAACCCAATTTAGTCTCGTTTTTCAAAATTTTAAAGCAATCTGAAGATTTAATATCAGGTTTGACCATAACGGGGCAAATTTTGGAGGTTGAACAGATACATTATCATTATCGAGTCCAGTCTGGGTTTCTATTATCTGTCTGGGATCCTCGTTTACAGTTTCATTTTCAATAGTTAGCTTATCTATTTTGCACAGATATTTCATCATTTGCTTTAACGAATTAAGTTGGCTGATCCGTTTTTTAGCTGAATGTAGCCATATCCACCTCTGTCATGATTTATTGACCTTTTAGCCACTTTCTGAATTGACTTATCTCACTTAACATTACTTTTAACTTTCATACTATTTGAAACAAACTCAGAATTACCACTAGAAGACTAGTAATATTACATACAACGTTAACAATTTTAGGATTGTCAGCATTAGGAACAATATCATTGACGTAATACGAGCAAGTTTTGCATTAGATGCCCCACAACTTGTCAGGACTGAGTGTTCGGTGCATATTCTTCGCGAACATCTTCGTGTAAATCTTAAGTCCTAATCTTGAACAGGGAGCTGAATGCAGTTATGTTCTGTGGTAGAATGTGATTAAGTGGTAGAATAACTATACGTAAGAAGGATTTAAAATCATCTTTTATTAAACCCCAATTATTTACAGCCACTTCTCAACTCGGGAGGTATACGGAAAATAATGACCGTCACTTGGGTTTAAACTGAATAATCAAATAGTTTAAACAAAAACTAATTAGAAATTAAGTAGTCGTTGCTCACAGAGCTATGAACGCGAGGTTGGCCTCTATGCTAAATGGTGCGTAGCAAGATTTAACTAATACTAACGCACTTAGAATTACTTCAATGAGTAATAGCGTAACAGTGCTACGGCTTAAAATTTAAATACTAGCTGGTCAGGCGAACGTTGAATAGAGTAACAGTGGTCTGAGACTAAAAGCTCTCTCACACTGAGAGGTTCCTACCTTACGTTTAAATAGAACTTGGCTCCACTTCAAGTTAGCATAAAGCTGAAACGCGCACTTATTCTAACGGGCAGTTGAAATGAGAACAGATAGAAAAAGACAAATTAAAATAAAACTTTGTTAATTTAACTAAAACCTTACATACTTCCCGCCAGAATTGGCAAAAGTTGAACTACTGTGTTCCAAACGGACCATGTTGAAACTTGCAATTCTAGAAATACTCAAAATTTAACTCTTCCTACTTAGGTCAACCTTTACAGAAAAATAGAATTTCCTTGCCATTTAGAGACGAAAACTTGATTTTTACATAACTCTTCATCTGTTTCGTATAGTTACTTTTTTTCCTCTCACTCCTTCCAGCAAAATCTGGAAGGAAAGAAATTTTAGTATAACATAATAACACTAAGTTCTAGGTAACAAACTTCTTTCCTTACACGTGTAAATTCGCACACGCACATTATCATTCAAGCAAAATTAAATTCTTCCCCCAATGCTCTCTACCGGTGTTGGAACCGCAATTGCGGGGTTTTTTTGTTCGGGGGTGTTCAACTCTACCACTTACGATCGACTAACATTAGTTAGAACTTGACATATCGAGACCTCAGAAGACACCCTATAACCAGCTAAATCTGAGGTTCTAACTAACTTCATGTCTAACACTTTAAGTGTATTTGGTGGAGAGCCTATTAATACTTGCATTCTTTTAATTCTATCTCGCCTTTTCATGCATACAATTTGTAGTTTGCACAAAGAATGCTTCATTCAAAATTTAACCTTGCACCTAACGTGCATTGATGGCATAATTGCATTTTTGTTACATTTTATAAAACTTTTAACAATTGCATACAAATCACAAGATACAATATGTACATTAAATTTCTAAGTTTACAGCAAGTGCTTCACATTCTTTTTTTCTTCAAAGTTCTTTTCTGAAACATCGCATTACACCAAGGATGTCAAACTCGCGGCCCGCGGGCCGCATGCAGCCCACAACAAATATTTTTGCGGCCCGACCAATATATCGGCAAATAATAATATATAATAATAAAATAACATATCGACGAAGAAAAAAATGAAATGTTTACTGCTAAGTAATTAACGATAATTTATTCAGTGTTGTTAGATTACTCACAGAGAGCTGACACACACACTACTTAAATTACAAATGCGTGTGAGTAGCTTGCGTTCGGCTACTTTCGGCTTTTGGGGGACACGTGCACTCAGAACTTGTACGCATCCCCCGATAGTCGAATGTAGCCGAACTCATGGTCTCAGTTTTCCAATCATAGTTTTGTACGATATATTGGTGCATGCATGTTCATGCACTTTGCTTTATTATTAATTATTACTTAATTCATATTGTCACGGATTTCATAGCTATTTATTTAGTTTTTTTTATTTAGAATTGTAATTAGATTTGCTTCATGTTACCTTAGCAACGCAGACGATTTTTGAAAAGACAGCTGCGTTGGAGGGTGAAAAATAGAACAGCGCGTGCATTCAAGGTTTCTAAAATATCCTAAAGGTTTGTGCATTCGGGTAGCTCAGCAATCATTGGCTGCCTGTTTGTGACGTAGCTCGTAGACCCGTCGTACTCTTGTTTATGTAGAGCTACTAGAGATAGTAGCCTTAGTTTATGTCGTGTTTACGATATATGCCAGCATCCTATTGATATATTGGAATTTAGAATGCTTTATGAAACATTATTTTTTAATTATGTTATATGCTATTAAAACAAAACAACATTTTATTGTGTTTATACTTTGAAGTTGCGAAAAATATATGAAATAATCATTATTCACGCTGTTGAATTAAACTAAACTGGCAAGTCATTAAATATACTATTTTTTACGAATGTATTTCAGCTACTGTGTAAAACAGTGTGTTTAAGTATGTTTATAATTTATTGAGCTATGTTTCAGTTTTCGCCGCATCACATAAACTGTAATAAATTAGTAATGAAATGTTGCATATTTTAGTTTTGTAATTATTTGGGAGTTTTTTTTTTATTTTTCAGAAAATTTCACCTTTCTTCATAATTTTGGGTGAAATTTGTCGAATCCGGAGATGTTTGATTAGAATATTTTCTTTGTATACACTAAGTTATAATTTTCTATAAAATATGATTATATAAAAGCAACAGGAATACCTTTGTTTTTAGTAAATTAAGGTATTTGAGAAAATTTTTGCTTCTTTTCAAATGTAGATTAGTTTATACTTGCCTTCAGTTCAAAACATATTCTTGTTTGTCTGATTAACTACACATAAAGCAAGTATAATTTTCTTAAAAATTCCATTTCTCCAGGTGTCTTAAGGGAAATAAATACAATGTGAATGTAAATTGTAAATTTAAATTCAGTATGTTTATTTCTTTTATGGAAATCAGAATTTTTATCCATAATTTGAAAGGCAAAACCTTACCTTCACAAGCAAAAGCATTTTTGATGGTTGATGAACTATTACCCTAAGATGGCCATTTCTAAAATTGATAAGTATTTCTGAGAATATAAGTATTGATACAGAGCATCACTTCTTTAAAATGACCATCTTCATATAAGAATCAATTAATCTGTAATTACAGGCTGTCACCTTAGAAGTTATTCACTATGAATATGCTTGACTGAAACACTATTCGATAAACTTAATGATTTATTTTGTAATGTGTGCGAAATATTTTAAGTGATGTTGAAATTGTACATACTAAGACTAATTAGACTAATTTTACTAAACAGAATTTTTTTTATTTAATGAAATGTTAGTGGAGTTTCCATTATTAAAGATAAGTAAAACATATGGGATAAAATATATGCCAATAATAATCAAAAGAATTAAGTTTCAAGGTACATGTTTTTAAGTACTTAAGCAAAATCAAAATCTGTTTTGAAATAATTTTACTTTTCCCAATATAGCACACTATTTACATTTCCATTGAACAATTCTTAATGCAATATATAACACTTTACATATTTATAGACAATTCTGTTATACTTAATAAACACAGATGATATAAAGTGTGGTTACTATAAAATTAAATACAGAATTTAAGTATGCAAAATAAGTTTGCATTTATCACCACTAAAATAAGATAGACCTTTAGAGGCAGATAGTAAATTTGTAAGCTAAGAATTTGTTAAACATGCTAAAAATTTCTGCTTTCAAATTTCTCTCAAAATCATTGGCTGTAAAATGAATGGAACAAATATGTGCAGCATTTGGATTCCATTTCCCAGCTCGCCTACAGCGTTGAATCCAAATACTTCTCACTTCTTGATTTGAAGGAAATTTATGATATGTTATATCCTTAGTGTCTGGACTACATTTTGTTTTTATGTAACTATTATTGCATACAGCTACAGTACATCGTGTTCCAGGCATTTTTAATCACACATTTAAACCAACAACGCCCAAATACAGCAGAACAGCGTCGGCGGGAAGGAATTTGGGTCTACAAGTGACGTGTTAGTGACGTCCTAGAGCATGCGCAGTAGCTATCGCTTTAAAAATGCGCCAACCTTATAAGAAAGTATTTTACTGATCTTGCGTGCATTTAATACCTAATAAATAAATATCTCGTAATTGCTGTTGCCATCCACAAAAATCCAGATATTTATAGATGTTTCCAGTATATTCGAGAAATTAATTATAAAGCTTATAAAAGCCGAGAACAAACAACTCATCTCAGTAGCAAAGCTGTATGTAAGTAGCAAAGCTTACATAAAGCGTCGACACTTCAATGGGAGAAATTGCGCTTCGTAACGACCGCAGCGCTCGTAGCGGTGGCGATGTGGAAACACAATCAGTAAAACTGCGCATGCTCCTTTTCTTTTCAGTCATTGGTTGTTTTGATTTGGTTGTTTGTTTGATTCTACCAAAATCTTGTTAGCTTCTAACGTGCTTTGGTTGTGTTATTTATAACTTATTAATTTTGTACTTTTTAATTACAAAAGGCTCTTTTCAGAACCAATTTTGTTTTTTAAATTTTCTCTAATGGCGTATCGATACTGCGGATTAAGGATTGCAAGAGTAAGATTTCGTCGAAATCTGATGGAATATATTTCTACACGTTTCCTTGAGACGATGCGTACTTAAGGAAGTAATAAAGA